>CM040239.1:28764091-29028399 GCA_022545495.1 Chrysanthemum lavandulifolium
GTGTATTTTGTTTGGCGATCGAACGATTTTCTTACTTTATATTCGATGTAGCTTGTTGTGTTAGTCACTCTGTTGTGAGGTGTGAAATAAAATGTAATCTTTGTTAAAAAAAAAAAATACTACTATAAGTTAAAAAAAAAAATAATAATAAATAAATTGTGTGAATTAAATTCTACTAGCATCTCCTAAAACAAATCCCAACCGTTGATCTCATCCCCTAACATTCATTTTTACATTTCCACACAAACACACAAGTACACAAAACAAGAACAAACAACCATCAAAAGCTTACTTGCCACTGAAGTGATGCCCAAACAAATCATCAATTTGAAACAAACATGTCAGGCGGAGATCATATCAATCTGAAAGTTATATCTCAGGTTAGGGTTTCGTATTTATTTATTTATTTATTTTTTGTTATTTTATTTTTATTTTTATTTTAATCACTTTGTTTTATATTGTTTAGTTATAATATATTCATTTTGTGTAAATGATTGTTTTTCTTTAGGGGTTTTATAAGTTTGTTATTATATAATCAACTTATTTATAAGTTTTTATTTGGTCGAAAAAAATAGCAATGTACTTTTCCAAATGTACTAACTTTTTTTGAAGTTGTAGAAATGTCACGAACTTTTATAAGTGTTCCAATTTGGTACGTGATTACGACGTGTCATACTTGAAAGTCTTACACCACGTGGCACGTTTATAACGTGACACGTCATCATCACATACAAAAGTGGAACACTTATGAAAGTTCGTGACATTTCTACAACTTCAAAAAAAGTTCACGTAGTACATTTTGAAAAGTACATTGCTATTCTTAGACCAAACCCCTTGTAAGTTAATATAAGTTTCAAAGTTAGCCGAAAAAAAGGGCTTGTGAAGAATCATAAGCCGAAACCACACAAGCCTACAAATAATCTTAAACAATGTGTTTGTGTATGATATTTAGTTGAGTATGAGGCAATGTGTTTGTGTATGATATTTAGGTTTTTTTTGTGGCTTATTGGAATTAGTGGAAACGAGTCTAGTTTTATCGAGTTATCGGAGGTTGAGCTTGTTTGATTCGTTTTTTAATTTGTGGTTGAATTGTGTAAGGAGTTGCGTTTGAGCTTATAAGAATATGTTCTAAGTTGTTATCGAGCTCTTTAAGCTAACTGTATAATGTACTCAAGCTTTCCTTTAATTAAAATAAGTATCAAGCCGAGCTTGTTTGCCGCTCTATTAATTGGAGTGTGTTTACACATTTGAATGAACTGATAATTTTGGGAGTCGCTTTTAAGCCTGCTAAGCGTTAGGACTAGAGAATCCGTGTGAAGGCTATTTTATATTTTGTCTGCGTCTAATCTATTCATCATTTCACTGTATACTATTAAACCAAATGCCTCTTAGCCAACGCATAAGTATGTTGCTTTGATGATCTGATTATGAAATGATGCGATTCATAACTAGTATGTTTTTTTCCAGATTAGCAGCGGAATGTGATTGTATAAAACACTTGAATAATCTTTAATTTCATATATGCTGGATATATGCTTTATAAGATGCAAAACTGGTTTTACTATAAGGTTTTATGTGTTCAAAAGAGAATACGATCACGTGGAAAATATCATGATGGAGAATTGTAAGTTGTAACGGACCATACGTTATTTGCTATTTGCCTATTCCAAATTAGTCAACCAAAGATAAGCTGGCATTAGCTCACAAAAAGTGCTTAGACAAAATCACAAAATGTGTTACTGCACGTTCTCAGACCAAAGATGCATTTGTTTTCTATGACTATTCGAGTTACTTCACACCTCCATTAAAGTATGCAAAGCTGATACAATCATTCTATATAGTAGTATGCTGATGTTGTCAGTACATAGAGATGATGCAAAGATGATACAATCACTCTATAAATAGTTACCTGATATTATCGGTACATAGAGAGGATGCTGGTTTACAGACTGATATATTAGAGCGTTAGAGTAAAGAATGTAAAGTGATATCTGACCGTGCATTGAATCAATCTCGCTTTCTTAGCTGTATTGGCCTTGCAGTAGATATCCATTTATAACATAATATGCCAGATAATATGATTGTTTGGTGCTCGGCATTTAATTGTTTTTACAGGAAGGAAATGAAGTGTTCTTCAGGATCAAGCGAAACACACGATTTAAGAAGCTGATGAATGCGTACTGTGAATGGCAATCTGTTGAGATGAACTCGATTGCTTTCTTGTTTGATGGCCGTCGTCTTCGAGCAGATCAGACTCCTGATGAGGTACTTTCACTATCTCTCTTTTTCATACAAACTATGCATATGCTTGAATCCAAAATATAACTAGATTCGTCCACATGCAGTAAAAGTGACATACTTATTTTGACCATAGAATGCAATACACTTGCTTACCATTCATACTGAATTATGCAATTGTTGCATTATGTAAAATTCAGTTGTACCACTAAATGGTTACAATTTGCATAAATGGTCAAAGCATGTTGCATGAAATTGCTAAAATAGTGCACATATTGATAAAAAAAGCGGAGAATAAATAATATTTTTCTTGCACTTTGTTTTTTGTAAACATATTTGACACACTACTTATCCGCGCAACTTTTCAAATTTTTTGGACAAAAGTGTTTCAAGTCCTGCACTTTATTGAACCCAAATCAAAATATACCCCATTTTGACCCATTACCTAATCTGTTTAGTTTCTTCTCCTCTGATGTGTAGTGCTGAATGAGGTCGTCTTTTAGCGGATATTAAATTTTCATTTCAGCATTTTTGACGGATCACATGTTCAAATCTTACTTTGTTTTCATCTGTAGTATAATATATGAAGTTGCTGACCTTTATTCTATTGTTGGTGACAGTTGGAGATGGAGGATGGGGATGATATCGATGCCGTGGCTGCACAGCAGTGCGTGAATGCTTTGCATGCTGCTCTACGAGGAACAACGGAGACTTTGCAGACTTTGCAGGCTGCACATGAGCGCTGGAGACTTTGGAGGCTGCTCAGCGAGCAACAACAGGAGACTTTGCAGACTTTGCAGCGCTTGGAGACTTTAGAGGCTGCTCAACAGGAGGAACTGGAGCATATTACCGACATGCATTTCCAGTTGGAGGAGCTCAAGGCAGCGTGTCAAGGCTTTAGAGGCGCCTGGATCAGAGTAAGGCCCGTGAGGCTGAGCTCGGGCGCATGTCAGGGCTTTAGAGGAGAGCCTGAAGTCATCAGGCGGCAGGCATTAGGTCATTACCATATGTAGCTTTATTTTATGTTGTAACCTACTAAGACGTGTAGTACTCGACTAGTAGTATTAATCATATTATCTTTGGTTATAACTTTGCTATCATGTGATGTTGATTTATGCTTGCTATGGTTGTTTATATTATCTATGCGTGTGATGACTTTAATTTGTACAGAATCTCATTGTTTATTGTTATCTCTTGTGATTTTGAAGAAACATGCCGCCAAAGAGACAAACCCTAAGTTCGGCAGCCATTGAGCAACTCATAGCCTAACGAGTTGCTGATGCGTTTGCTGCTTATGAGACAAACAGAAACAGTGGAGCTCGAACAAATGATGGAGTTGGGCCCTTTCGCGACTCAAACTGCCGATGCGCTTTCCGGCTGCAACCGATCGAACGAGCATTTGCTGCTTATAGATTTGTCTTGGGTCAAATGGGTTATATTTAAGTTATGGGTTGTCTGCATGTTTCTGCAGTTGATTGTCTGTTACAGGTGCTCAATACGCGTATCCCAGCCATGGATACGGCGTATTGAGGTTAAAATAATCGACATATTCCCAAAGGAATACGGGTATTGGGTCCAAAAGGCAATATAGCGTATCCCTTTGGGCAATACGGGTATTGCCTTAACAGATCATAAATGTGTCAGATTTATAGTTTGGTATGAAAGTGTTTTAAAAGGGATTTTGAGTATATGTTCTTGTAAGTAATTTCAAATGTCAATTGTTATAGAATCTTGTTGTTTAGTCAAGTGTTTAAGTGATTCCGTTATAGTCAAGCGTTTCCGGCGTAAAAGTTTTAAATTTTAGCCAAGACAAGAGCGTAACATCTAGAGTTTCTTGCACCAGAGAGCATGAAAGTCTAGTTTCACTTTGTATGACGTGTTATGTCAAACCTACGAAATGAGTACTAGGTGTGATTGAGCCAAACCACTTTCAAGTTCGAACTTGACTTGGTCTAAAAACTCAAGAACAAAACTTGACTTGTGCTCAATCAAGTATTAGCTTTTAAGTTCGAGCTCTAGCTCAGTTATGTAGTTGACATTATCGAGCTCAATATGACTCGACTCAATTACCGATATTAAAATATTAAAGACAAAATTGATAACGGTTTACTCGACTCGATATTTTTAAGCTAGATTCGGATTGATATTCTGTATGTAATTATCATATACAAATACAAACGGTATAAATGAAAGAAAAACATATACGCAAGATCTATAAGGCGCATAGTTTCACAACCGATTATTTTTATACTCGAGCACGACTCGTTCTCAATCAAATCATTTTCAAATATTTCACGAATTGATCTTGAATAGCTCCCAAGTTATTCTCATTCAACTTATGATCCATATATAGCCGTATAGCTGACTATGACTAAAGTGGCATGACTCACAAGAGCACCCTTTTCACTTTGGGTTGACACTTCAAGATGGACATATGAACATGTGAGCTAATTGGTTTCCTTTATTTATTTATTTTTTCTTATATACATCCCATTTATACATCAATATCAATACCTAATATACATCAAAATTGGAAGAACCTTGTGCGATTATCGTCTAAGCCTATTCTCTAAAGGTGAAAATCAGTGATCTCATGTCATCCTATAGATGCCAACGGACCTCCCCAGGACCCGTTTCCGGCGATGAAACATGCCGATTCTTGTCTTATCGGAGATGAAACTTTGACCCCAGCCATTTTCTCCATAGGCCAATCCGTTGACCAGGTCGATCGAACATTCTGATGGGGATGATACAAATAATCTTTAGTGTCGTGGAAGAGGTTTGAGCCGAGTCTATTGATTCAAGCCCCAAAATCTATTCTGCGATGGATTAAGCGTCATTGATATCGTCTAAGCCTATTAACATATCAAAGTTCTTCAAAAACAATTATCACATATCAAAGTTAAAAAACTGCACTTACATTTAAGTTATAATTTAAACAAAAATTGATTGAGATAACTAAAAATATGATTAGTTATACGACTAAATTGTATGATAATAGTTTATTTGTTTTGAAAAAGTATAAATCCTTGAATTGTAGCCAATAAAATACTACCTTTTTATTTATATGTGTAATTAAACATGTTTTAAGTCGAACAATCATTTCACTTAAAGGAAACCAAAGTTTTTTCGATTTGAAAGCAACAATGATAATCTGTGATCGCGTCTGAGCAATTATGAGGAGGAGTAAACTATAAACATATCATACTCATATTCTTTGGGTAAAACCAAAAGTAGATCGAATCCTTCGACTATACCTCAAACAAAGTTTTTCCAATTTACTCTCGGTGTTTGTTTAAGTATATATAACAGACTTATGACTTTTGTAATTTTGGCATATATTTTATAAGCTCATTTTTAATCATATTTTAAAACTTATCGATTTACATGTTTATTACGATATAATAAACTCATATAAGCTCGGATTTTTGAAATATAAGGCGCATTTATTGAACTTATCAAACGTAAAGCTATTTTGGCTTATTTTTTATAAGATCTATTTTACGAACATTTTGAGAGAAACATATAAGCGCGAGTGCCGAAATAAATTAGTAAATTTAGAACATAAAAGAAATAGTTCAAACAACTTATATTTAATAAGCTCAGCCAAACACCCCCGAGCCGAGCCATTAGAAATTAAATTCTCATCTACCAACTTCAACCGTCGGATGTAGCATTATCCCCAAAACAAAATCCCAACCGTTCATCTCATCCCTAACCTTCCTTTTACATTTCCACACTGACCGACACACAAAACAAAAATAACCATTAAAAGCTTACGGTGACGAACAACACAAATCATCAATTCAAAAGATGTCAGGAGTGACTAACGAAGAAGACCAGAAACCTACCGGAGATCAAGGCGGCGCTCATATCAACTTGAAAGTCAAATCTCAGGTTACCCTTTTTTACTTTTATATTTTAATCTTTTTTTTTTTTTTTTTTTGTTATTTATGGTTACAAGTGATGTACAGTAGTTAGTTAGTTAATATTGGTTTAATTGTTTAGGCCATCTATGTGTTTTAGGGTATGTTTGGCAAAATTAGTCGTAACAGTTAGCAGGGGCGTTTGTTTTGGCTTATATAACCGGCTTATGGCTTATTTGGTTTTGGGCTTATTTCATAATCTCACTTTTGTGGCTTATTTTGAAACTTTAATGTTTGTATAAGCTTATTATGACATAATAAACTTATATAAGCCGAAAACTTTCAAAATAAGCCGCAAAAATGAGCTTATGAAACATAAGCCAAAACCAAATAAGCGATAACTGGTTATATAACCAGCTCTTCTACCCAGTAGCTGTTTTGTTGTATATAAGTGTTTGGGAAGGTTGTTGTCGTTAAATGAAGTAGAAGCAGCGTTTGAATTTTAAAGCTTGTTTTAGTAGGGTTAGAAAAAGCATCGTTTGAATTCTAATAGTTGTTTTAACCACTTGTTGCCAAACAAGGTTTTTATCAAAAACGCTAACAGCTTCTAAATGCTCCACACCAAACATACCAAGTAATCAAGTATAAAAAGTTGTGGTTGAATTGTGTAAGGAGTTGTGTTTGAGGTTATAAAAACATATTCTGAACTCTTATTGAGCTAAATGTATAATGTATTTAAAGTAGTAAAGCTTTGCTTTAGTTGAAATGAGTATCAAACCGAGCTCGAGCTGGGCTGGGCTCGTTGCAGCTCTTTATTGGAATGTGTTTACAACTTCTAGTGAACTGATAATTTTGGGAGTTGATTTAAAGCGTGCTTAAGCGTTAGGACTAGAGAAGCCTTCTGAAGGGTTTTTATATTCGTTTACTTCCAAACTATTCATCATTTCACTGTATACTATCAAACCAGCTTCTATAGAGATTCGTCATTGTAAAACCAAATGCCTCTTAGCCAATGCATACATGTATTGCTTTGACATTTGATTGCTAAGTGATGCAATATATAGCTGGTATTTTTTCCAGATTAGCAGCTTAATGTGATTGTATAATTTTTTGGTTCATCTGAATATACACTTCAATAGTCTTTTATATTGTAGACGCTGGATAGTTTTTTATTTGGATTATCACTTAGAGTTTAGAGATTTTTAACATGATATGCTTTCTAAGATGCAAAATTGGTTTTACTTTAAGGTTTTATGTGTTCAAAATAGAATACGATGAAGTGGAAAATATCATAATGGTGAGTCGTTACGGACCATATGTGATCATACACCATTGTATAATGAATTAATCGACCAAAGAAAAGCTGGCATTAGCTCACAAAAAGTGCTTAGGTATAAATGTGTTACTGCACGGGTCTCAGGCCAAAGATGCATGCATACTGGTTCTGATTTTCTATGACTATTTGAGTTAGTTCTACAAAAGACACCCCCTTAAAGTATGCAAAGCTGATACAATCACTCTATATAGTTGTTTGTTGATGTTGTCTGTACATAGAGACGATACAAAGCTGATACAATCACTCTATATAATAGTTGATATTATTGGTACATAGAGAGCATGCTGGTTTACAGACTGATATATTAAAGCGCTAGGATAAAGAGTGTAAAGTGATATCTGATCGTGTGTTGAACGGATCTCACTTTCTCAGTTGTATTGGCCTGCACTAGACAGCCATTTGTAACATGAAATGCAGATAATCTGAACTTGTGGTAGATCAACTTTTAATTGTTTTATGCTTTTACAGGAAGGAAATGAAGTGTTCTTCAGGATCAAGCGAAGCACACAATTTAAGAAGCTGATGAGCAGCGTACTGTGACAGGCAATCCGTTGAGATGAACTCGATTGCTTTCTTGTTTGATGGCCGTCGTCTTGAGCAGAACAGACTCCAGATGAGGTCCTTTCACCATCTCCCTTTCTCATACAAACTATGCATATGCTTGAATCCAAAATATAACTTGATTTGTACATATGCAGTAAAAGTGACAAATTCTGACCCACTTATGAATGGCTTGGTTAGGATTATGTTATCTCTAATGGGTGACACTGGTAAATTAAAAGCAGTTAGCTAGAAAGGAAACAAGTCAATTGTGTCAATGTTTTTTAAGAATCCTATTTAATGCATAAAACCTCCAAAGTCGTTTAATCTCAATAATTAGGTTGTTGGAGTTTTATAATTCCTGCAGAAGGAAACTGCAAAAAATGAAATGTGCGTGTCGTTTTTACCGGAATATGCGACATACATATTCAGACTTTATATGCAACACACTTGCTTACCATTCATACGGAAGTATGCAATTGGTGCATTGTTTAAAGTTTAATGATACCACTAAATGGTTGCAAATTGCATAGATTTGTAAGAAATGATAAGCTTGCATGAAATTGCTAAAAAAACGGAGAATACATAACATTTTTTCTGCAGTTTGTCTTTTAAAGGGAGAATTGCATATACTTGACACACTACTTATGTGCCCAAGTTTCAATTTTTTTGGACTAAAGTGTTTCGGGTCCCAAACTTTATTGAACCCAAATCAAAATATACCCGTTTTGACCCATTACCCAATCTGTTTAGTTTTTCTCCTCTGATGTGTAGTGCTGAGTGAGGTGTCTTTTCGCGGATATATAAATTTTCATTTCATCCTTTTTAACGGATCACATGTTCAAATCTTACCTTGTTTTCATCTGTTAGTATAATATATGAAGTTGCTGACCTTTAGTTAATTGTTGGTGACAGTTGGAGATGGAGGATGGGGATGAGATCGATGCGATGTTGCACCAAACAGGAGGCAAGGGAGGCAGCATCTAGTGGATTTAGAATATAAATATGGGACTCTAATGCCGGCTCTGTGCTTTCTATAAGTTTCTAGTATTTAGGCTGGATTTAACTGTGGTGTACTTATATAATAACTATATATCCTGGAGATGTGCTACGCAATCTTAGATATGATATGCTTAATGGTCAGTGGCCACCGGTTATGCTTATGTTTGATTTAAACTATTATCTAATGGAGTTGTGCGCCAACTTCTATATACAGATCCATACTCGTTGGGTCTCTTCGAGAATCGCTTCTTTAAACATATATTGGTTTATGTTTAGTTTTTATATTGTTTGAAAGAAGACGTGTGACAATCTGATAATGATCATGATGCTATCTGTTTCAGATTTTGTCTTCCGTTATGTGTGATTGTGTTGTGTTTGCGTAACGAATGATATTTTAGCATTCAATTTGGGTCGTGTTTGAGGTGACAATTGTCTGGGTTAGCCCAACCCTCAAGCTGACCATGACATGGTGATAGTATAAGGTGGTACAAACACAAAAAGACTCGCAAGCTTTACGAGATGAGTACTTACGACCAAGTGTAATAAGAGGAGACAAGTCGGTCTGTCTTCCCAAACCGACCAGTCGGTCTGCTTGAGTCGGTCGCACAAGAAGAAAATGGAGAAGAGGGTCGGTCGACTAACCAACTTGTGTGCTTGTGTGTGTGTGTATAAAATGTATTTTGTGATGTATGTTTCTTGTGGTGTCAGTCTCCTTGTTACATTAAGTTGATCACGAAGTAGTCTCGGAAAGAGAAAGCTGAGGTGGAGGAGTAAGTCACTTGGGGTCTTTATTACACTCGGTCTAATAGTAGTTTGGTCAACTTGACTTAAATCGAGTCAAATTAAAGTATTTTTCGAGCTCAACTCAACATTCAGCAAGTAGCTCGTGAACTACCCATAGGCGTGTAATTGAGCCGAACCAAGTCGAGTAGTATCAAGCTCGAACCTTGACTCGAGCTCGGCCGAGTATTAATTGACTAAGCTCAAGCTTACATGTTTTTAGCTTATATTTATTTATTTTCTTAAGTTTACAAAACTATAGTATATTTTAAAATAAGCCGGTTGACGAAACATAAGCAGAAAACTCATAAGCGAGAGGTTTGTGAGTTTTCTTTTCGTGGTTTTAGATATATTCTATACTGATTCATATTACACGGTAATGTTTAAGTACGTGGCGCGTTAAACCCTTTGCCACCTCTACCGATCACTATAAAAACCAAAAAGCAAGCAACCATCAATACAAAAAAACCTCCAATTGTCCAGAAAAAGAATAAATAAAAATGTCAGGAGGAGGTGATGAAGATAAGAAGCCTATCACCGGAGGTGATCAAGGTGCTCATATCAATCTCAAAGTCAAAGGCCAGGTCAACTCCATCACTCATATTATATATATTAATTATTTTAATACATTAGTTTAGAATGATCAGTTGTTATGGCTAGTGATAAATAGCATTTCAATCAATTAGTTTTTACTAGTTTCTCAAGTCCTAGGGTTTAGTTTTGTTTATCTGTTAGAGTTAGTTAGTTAGTTGTGAATGATTATCGGTTTACGGCTAGTCGTTAGAGTTTGTTGCGAATGATTATTGTTGTTACGGATAATGTTTTTTTTTTTTTTTTTTTTTTTTTTAAATGTGCTAATAAGGGTATGTTTGGCAAAGGCGTGTTTGTTTCGACTTATATCTTGGCTTATGGCTTATTTTGTTTTGGGCTTATGTTTCATATGCTCACTTTTTGTGGCTTATTTTGAAACTTTTAGCTTATATAACTTCATTACTTCATAATGAAGTTATATACGCTTAAAATAAGCCACAAAAAGTGAGCATATGAAATATAAGCCCAAAACAAAATAAGCCATAAGCCAGCTATATAAGCCGAAACAAACACCCCCAAAATTAACTGTTACGGAGATGAAGTTGTTGATGGAGACTATTTTTGAAAGCTACATGAAGTAGCATCTGATTTTCAGAGATTATGGAAGATTGTTTTTTCTATAATTATAAGTTCTGTCTGCCAAACGAAGCTTATATTTTAAATAAAAAATAAGTATTATCTCTCAATAATCTTGTGTACCAAACATACCCTAAATCTGTTACTTTGTGGTTTATAAGATATTTTATGCGTATTGTTAGTCGTGATGTATTGATGTATGGATTTATTAAGTTGGAGTGATATCGGAAGGCCTTAGGTTTTGGTTGTTATTGATTAGAGTTAGTTGTGAATCCGATGACCCCCGTCTATAAGTAGTGATCAGGTTCACAATTTTTTTTACGGTAATACAATGTACTAACTAAACAAAACATGTGACACAAAATTTGGAAAAATCGGAGTTTTTGACAAAAAATTACACTACGGGCCAAAAATATCCGTAGGGTCTGCAACTGTGTTCATCATCGTTGTTGATAGGTTTAGAGGTTAGGTTTAACTGTTTTAACTAAAATTTTGATTATTAATGTGTTACGAATCATCATAGTTGTAAGAGCTAGTGATTAATTGTTTCAGTTTTTGTATATATTTATTATCATTAATGTGATTTTTAAATTGTTAGATTATAAATAAATTTATAACCGATCTGATGCTTTTTGTTACTCATTCATGTGTTAATTCATCAATTACTTTCAAGTTTATAACTGATTAGATATTAGTTGTATGAATTTCTAATATATATCGAAAGTCTGATGGCCTAAGGTTTTAGCTGTGTTTATCGTGCGGAGTTGGTTGCAGACCATTGTCGTTGTTAGGGCTAGTGATTAATTGCAACAGTTGCAGTTAGTTGAAGTTAGGCTTTTTTATTTTCTTTGAATAATATTTGACCTTGGTTTGTCAATTAATTTGTGGCTTTCAAATTTATAACTGATCAGATGCTTATTGTCACTCATGTTATACATATTCGTTAGATTTCAGTGATTCCCAATGTCCCGGCCCTACGTCTTTTGTACTGTTTCACTGATAGAGTTAGTTTTGATTTATCATTGTCGTTAGGAATACGAGTTGTTTGCAAACGTTACGAATATTGCAGGTTTGGGTTTAGGTTAAAGAGGTCGTTTCTAAACGATGGCAAGTGTATTGTATATGTGAGGTACTTTTTTTACATTCCAAGTCATCAAATATGTCAGACCTGTAAAATAGGTCACGAGTTTCCTTACTAGGCTGTAACACTCTTACAAGTTCAGCGACTTGGCTCCTAGCCGCTTAGGTGTGCCAACGAAGTATATTGCAAAAACTACCGTGTGAAAATACATTGCAATTACATGTCATACTTAAGAAAAACAATGTTAGTTATGTAAATCCTCTTTATAAGATTGCAAGTTATAGACCTTTTTCTCATCCAGTCTTTGAGAAGGTCATTCCAGAATTCGGATGTCATACCTTTCAGTTCGTTTTTGATTTAGATTTCATATGTATCTGTCTTCAATTTGCCTGTTTGTGAAGCTGTATATCTGCAGATGTGTTAGCATCTTTTTTCAAATGTTATGCAGAGAGTACTAGAAATGATCATGTGGCTGGTGTCGCTATTTTAGGAGATATTGAAATTTTTAGTTTCAAATGTTGGAAGCCGCAACTTGTTTAGAAGGGCGATGTTAACCAGTGATTGACTTGGACCTTTATTGACATGGGTTTAGTGATAAATGATAACGGAGTTGAGGGGGCGCTATTTATGAACTGGGTTGTGCGTAGATAGGGGATTATTTGAAGGATGATGCCCATGTCCTCAAGTCCTGGGGCCGCGCGTTATTATCGTTCTGTGCTCTGTAGTGCTTAATTCCGTGCTTTCTCAACTAGCTTCGGGTCAATGATTGGATGCTGTTTCATTGTGCATGGTCTATCTATTCTGATTTGTTCTGTTTCTTCCTTTTTCGGAAAATAGATTAGAGAGAATGATCATGACAAGCATAGGGTAACTTCCAATTACAATGGAAGCCAGATTAACGAATCATTTTTTGCGTCATTCCGATACATTATATTATCTGTTGGGACAATTATTAGCCCCCAAACAAAGCTTGTAAACAACTGAACAGGGATGCTTTGGTTAGATTAAAGGAAAACTGTGAACTTATTTATGTCCTCCACATGACTATGTTTTTCAGTTTGGCACATATGATGCACTTTGATATCATCTTCTCTTAGATTCTTGGTGTGAAGTGATAACTAATATGCCACTTGTTGTGTTTTCAGGATGGTAATGAAGTCTTCTTTAGGATCAAAAGGAACACACAGCTGAAAAAGCTTATGAATGCATACTGTGACCGACAATCTGTTGAGCTTAATTCAATAGCTTTCTTGTTTGATGGACGCCGTCTTCGAGGGGAACAGACTCCTGATGAGGTTCACTCTTTTCCATTCTCATACTCACAAGTCATGACGTGTTATAATGGGTTTGGAATGGCTCATTTTATCTTTTGAGGTGGATTGAAATTGGCTGGGTTGGCTTGACCCTCAAACAAATTTTTGACTTTTTGTCCAAACTATTTTATACAAAAAGAATTTCAATGCATGTCATTAAAGTAAAAAAAAATATATGAGGTGGCACACACATTATCTTATACTTTGGGCAGTTCATCCATTTGACTCGTTCACCCTATTAGTTAAAGTTTTTTATTTGACCCATGTGAGTAAAACACAACCCAAATTGACCCGTTCGTTAGTTAATGTCTAAAATTTTCTACCTCTATCTACTAAAAAAACTAAGATCTGTACAGAAGTAATCTGACCTTGTCTATTGCATATGTGTTATCTGGCCCTGCTGAGCGGTTACATGTTTTTCTGCAGCTGGAAATGGAAGAAGACGATGAAATAGACGCAATGCTGCATCAAACAGGAGGTAACTATATAATCAAAATCTAAATTACTCTATAAAACCAACTAACAACGAATCATCAACACAATACTGGTAAGATCCATTGACTGGAAAATAAAAAATAAATAATGTCAGGAGGAGGAGGTGATATGATGCATTACACCGGTGATCAAGGTGCATACATCCATTTAAAAGTCAAAGGCCAGGTCAACTCATTTCTCCATCACTTTAGTTAGTTGCTAATGATCATAGCTGTTAGGGCTAGTGATCAGTTTTTAAAGCTACAGTTAATTTAAGTTAGATTTTATGGTTTTTGTATCTGATATGTGTTTAAATGATTAGTAGCTATGTTACTCATTAATGTGTTAGTTCATTCATTATTTTTGAGTTCTAACTGATTTGATGATTATTGTTACTTATGCTTTAGGAATTCGTCCATTTTTTTCTGATTTCTAAATTCCCAAGGTTATTGTTTCATTACTGATTAAATAATTGTCATTGTTAGGTCTAGTGATTTATTGCACAGATAGTCGAGGTTAGAGTTTTCGATTATTAATGTGTTACTTTTGATTTCTATTGCGACTACTTATTGTTTGCAAATATATTAAAATGTGCAGGTTAGAGTTTAGGTTAAGGAGTTAGTTTATTGATGATGCTCATGTCCTCGAGTCCAAGGGCCTTGCATTATTATAGTTCTGTAATGCTTTACTTCCGTGCTGTCTCAACTAGTTTCGGGCCAATGACTGGTTGCTGTTTCATTGTGCATGGTCTATTTATTCTGATATGCTCTGTTTCTTCCTTTTCCGGAAAATAGACACTGTTTGTAAAGTTTCTTGGTATGACTGTGAGATGTTTGTTATAGAGAGACTGATTCTAACAAGTATAGGGTAACACCCAGTATTGATGGTAGCGAGATTGAAGAATCATTTTTTTGCGGCATTCCTATATGTTATTTTATGCATTATTGGCGTGAACTAATATCCAATATGCGACTACTTGTGTGTTCAGGGTGGTAACGAACTCATCTTTAGGATAAAAAGGAGCACAAAGCTGAAAAAGCTCCTGGATGTATACTGTGACCGACAATCTGTTGAGCTTAATTCAATAGCTTTCTTGTTTGGTGGACGGCGTCTTCGAGGGGAACAAACTCCTGATGAGGTTCACTCTCTTCCATTCTCATACCCACAAGTCCTGACGTGTTATAATGGGTTTGGAATGGCTCATTTTATCTTTTGAGGTGGATTGAAACGGGCTGGGTTGGCTTGACCCTCAAACAAAATTTTTGACTTTTTTTTTTCCGAACTATTTTATACAAAAAGAATTTCAATGCATGTCGTAAAAGTAAAAAAATATATGAGGTGGCACACACATTATCTTATACTTTGGGCAATTCATCCGTTTGACTTGTTCACCCTATTAGCTAAAGTAATTTATTTGACCCATCTAAGTAAAACACAACCCAAATTGACCCGTTCGTTAATTAATGTGTCAAATTTTCTACCTCTATCTACTAAAAAAACTAAGATCTCTACAGAAGTGATCTGACCTTGTCTATTGCATATGCGTTATCTGGCCCTGCTGAGCGGTTACATGTTTTTCTGCAGCTGGAAATGGAAGAAGGCGATGAAATAGACGCAATGCTGCATCAAACAGGAGGTAACTATATAAATCAAATCTAAAATCATTCTATAAAACCAACCAACAACAAATTATCAATACAATACTGGTAAGATCCATTGACTGGAAAAAAAAATTAATAGTGTCAGGAGCAGCAATTGATGAAGCTACGACGCCTAACACCGGTGATCAAGGTGCTCACATCAATTTAAATTTCAAAGACCAGGTCAACTCATTTCTCCATCACTTTAGTTGCGAATGATCATAGCTGTTGGGGCTAGTGATTAGTTTTAAAGTTACAGTTAATTTAAGTTAGATTTTACGGTTTTTGTATCATTTATGTTTTTAAAAAACTAGTAGCTATGTTACTTATTAATCTGTTAATTCATTCATTATTTTTTAGCTCTAACTGATTTGGTGATTGTTGTTACTTATGCTGTAGGAATTCGTCAATTTTTTCTGATTTCTGAAGTCTTTAGGTTTTTGTTTGGTTACTGATTAAATCATTGTCATTGTTAGGGCTAGTGATCTATTGTACGGATAGTCGAGGTTAGAGTTTTCGATTATTAATGTGTTACTTTTGATTTCCATTGTCGTTAGGACTACTTACTGTTTGCAAATATATTAAAATGTGCAGGTTAGAGTTTAGGTTAAGGAGTTTGTTTATTGATGATGCTCATGTCCTCGAGTCCAAGGGCCTTGCATTATTATAGTTCTGTAATGCTTTACTTCCGTGCTGTCTCAAACTAATTTCGGGCCAATGACTGGTTGCTGTTTCATGTGCATGGTCTATTTATTCTGATATGCGCTGTTTCTTCCTTTTCCGGAAAATAGACACCGTTTTGTAAAGTTTCTTGGTATGACTGTGAGATGTTTGTTATAGAGAGACTGATTCTAACAAGTATAGGGTAGCACCCAGTATTAATGGTAGCGAGATTGAAGAATCATTTTTTTGCGTCATTCCTATATGTTATTTTATGCATTATTGGCGTGAACTGATATCCAATATGCGACTACTTGTGTGTTCAGGGTGGTAACGAACTCATCTTTAGGATGAAAAGGAGCACAAAGCTGAAAAAGCTCATGGATGCATACTGTGATCGACAATCTGTTGAGTTTAATTCAATTGTTTTCTTGTTTTATGGACGGCGTCTTCTAGGGGAACAGACTCTGATGAGGTTCGTTCTCTTCCATTCTTATACCCACAAGTAGAGGTGGCTTGACCAATGGTTGGGTGACGTGTTATAATGGGTTTGGGATGGCTCATTTTATCTTTTGAGGTGGATTGGAACGGTTGGCTTGACCCTTAAACAAATTTTTTGACCTTTTTTTTTTTTTTTTTTTTTTTTTCCGAATTATTTCATACAAAAAGAATTTCAATGCCATGATAGTGCATATCTTAAAGTAAAAAAGATACATGAGGTGGCACGAACATTTTATTATACTTTGGGCAATTCATCCGTTTGACTTGTTCGCCCTATTAGCTAAAGTTTTTTTTTTTGACCCATCTGAAGTCTAAAGACCTGTTTTAACGTGTCAAATTTTCTACCCCTATCTACTAAACAAACTAAGATCTCTACAGAAGTGATCTGACCTTGTCTATTGCATATGTGTTATTTGGCCCTGCTTAGCGGTTACATGTTTTTCTGCAGCTGGAAATGGTAGAAGGCGATGAAATATATGCAATGCCGGATCCAACAGGAGGTATCTATCGGGACCTTCAGATGAAGCTTTCTGTTATCTCAATTTGAGTATTCTGTTTATCAGGTTTGTGATTTGTGTTTGAGGTCCGGTTTCTGCTATGGTTTAAACTCATGTAGGATTCGTTACTTTAATATGTGTTGTGTTCATTGGAAGGAAACCAATGAATATGCAGATTTATTTTCGCTTAGTCCTGCTTTTATTAGATAGATTATGTTAATTATGATGTTTACCGGTGAATCATTTTTTGCGGCTTTGAAGATTTCAAACGAGAGTTTGTACCTGTTTTTGCTTGGGCAGCCCGACAATTGCCATGGGTGTGATAGCAAGTATGATATGGTTTTCATTAGCGGGTACTCATAGTGAATGTCCATTCTTAATAAAATATCAAAATCTTGAATCTTGGAAACTTAAATTAATGTGGTTTGCCTAAATTATTCCCTTAATACACATAAGCTTGATCAATTATAAAATTGACAACTTTTAAAATACATGCGTTTTATATTTTAAAAACATACTCTTTGCATCAAATGTCAAATCAGAATTATGATTTTACAAGTATAGTAAGTTTCACTTTTTGCAGGTATACGTCGTATCATTATATATATACACATTACATTTTGTATAGAGACGAACACGAGATACTCTAGAAATACAGTGAAAAAGCAGACCACCACGTATGTTTAATTACAAGAACCAACTTTGTTAATACTATCTACTAGCAAATATGATATATAGTTTGTGTTTATAGTTGGAACATCTCTAGCGCAAGTTTCATTTAAATATAACTAGAAACAAACAAGAATCAATTATATGAGTTTATTACCAAACAAAAGTTGGGACAAATAGTTAAAATACATGCCCAAATGATACAGATGGCTCGAAAGCAGTGCAATTCTGTATGAGTTTCTTGTTGCAACATTTAAATATTGTGTTTGTTTACCTGAAATTAACATACTATATACTATGCACTACTCGTATCATTTAAGAGGTGACACACTAGACGAATTGAGTGATCGGGTTGCAAAACGGGTTTAAACAATCTTGATATAAAGCGTACTGGTAAAAGACTAAAAACTTACATGAACCGTTTAGGTTAAATTCTGTTTTCTTAAAGTACAGTACAACGACATATATTTAATCTCGTTAGAGCGTGGTATGAGGAAGATGGAAGTAACTATTTTAACAAAAACTCGGGTTTATCTTGGTAAAAGTAAGCTAGAACATAAAGGGATCAATATACATGTCTTTTTACTAACAAAGGTTTAAAAGCTACAAGAATATATGCCAAGTAAGGCTAGAAGGTAAGGAGAGTAACCAACCACTCACCTTCAACCTATGCCACATGCCTTTTCTCTCTTCCACTCACTCCACTCACCTTTATGCGGACGGGGGCTGCCCGCTCACCTTAACTCACATTTTTTTAATAAAAACACATACAAACCCATACAAACCAAATGGTAATATATATGTGCACATTTATCAACTAGGTGAATCACTCACCTTAATTTGCATTGAACCGAGTGAGTCACGTGTGACATGTTTGGCTGGGCATGAAGACTCACGAGTGAGTGAGGGTAAGGTGAGTCACTCACTCTCCCTTGCCCTCTTTCGGATTATTTAAAGGGCATTTGTTACATCTTTATTCCCATCAAGTTTGACCCACAAACGAAAGTGCATATTTGAAGCCAAAAAAGACCAAAACACATTATTGATAAGGCTGGTCCCAATCGCAACCCCAACATCGGTTGGGCAACGAAAAAAACCACCCTCAACCGATGTTGACATCGGTCGTGTGGGTTGTGGTGCTCGGTTGCCACATCGGGCATCGTGGCCAATTACTTGACATCGAGCTACTTTTCGACCGATGTTATTGATATCAATTTCCAACCAAATTTGCCGTTTAGGCTAAATTCAAAATATTTTTAAAAATATGACCGTTTGGTCATTTAAACTAAAAAAAAAAAAAAAAAAAAAAACTTTTTAAAACAATTTTACCACTCTATAAATACCAACTTCACCTCAAACACATTCACCACTCACCATTTCTCATCTATATTCATTTGAATCTAATTCTCATCCAACTTCAAAATGTCAAAGAAAAATACCCACAATCAAAAACCGACGATCACGACTACCCCAAAATGCCCGAATATGAATTTCTCACGGGAAAACAACTTGAGTTAGCAGCATATCACCATAACAAAACCGCCTATTTGCTTTCGTCCACAAAGTTTTGATTATCAATCACAACTAATGACCAAATCAAAACCAAAACCCGTTTTATGTTAACCGTCCTTTTGTCCCACCGCATACGCCTTACCCGATTACCGGCCAAGAACCTAGTGGGTCGTCGTACCATCCAAACATGGACTTCATTTATCCTTCTCAACCGTATCAACCTTATTCCCGATTCAAGTACTAATCTTGACATGAATTTGGAAGATTATTTGCTTGAGTATAATACACAAAACTACCAAAGTCAAGATGCTTCGATGGGCCAAGGTTCGGGTCACGGTTCACACCACGGTTCGCACCACGGTTCGTTCCATGATTCCATTCCCCTTGAAGATTCTGATGATGAAAAAACCGCTTCCGCTGAAGAAATGCCCCCATCAAACCAAAGCGACCATCAAGGCGTGCTTGAAAGGCCAAGGACAAAGGCAAGAAGCCCGAAACAAGCAAGGGAAAGCCAAAACACGTTGAACCATGGACAAAGGTGGAAGAGGTCGCTTTGTAAAGATTGGGTTTATGTGCCGGAAAACTCGGCGATAGGAAACGCCGGAACCGCTTCAAGTTTGGGAGTTAGTGATGGACTACTTTAAAAAAGCTCGGCTCGACCGAACCTATGACTCCATCACTACCAAATGGAAAAGTAGGATTCGTAATAGGATTGGTAATTATTGTGCTATCATGGAGAATATCAAGAATACCCATGAAAGCGGTGAGAATGATATAGACGACACTTCAAAATCTCTTAGAGAATACCGTATGACATACGGTCATGATTTCACTTTGGAGGAGTGTTGGGAGGTTTTAAACGGTCATGCTGCTTGGAAGAACATTGAGATGCCGGCTTCGAAGCGAATAGTCGGGAAGAAAACAAAGGGTTCTACCACTACCTATGGTTCAACCCAGCTCGTGACCCTTCGATGCCCAGATGTTGATGATTCGATGAGGAAGGGACTAGAGAATCACGACCGGTTGGTCGTGACAAAGCAAGGAAGAAACCATCCTCCTCCTATCATGATGATGATGTTCCATCGGACTCATTTGTGCAATCGTTAGCCAAAACTTTCTTGAGACCAAGAAGCCGTCAAAGGGGAGAAAGGTAAGAATAAGAAGGGTTTAGAAGATACTTGGTTATGGTTGAGGGAAAAAGAGCTCGAGATGAAAAAGAAACTTGAGCTCATGAGGCTATCAAAAGCGAGTCAGGCATAATCTTCTACAACACCCAATAGACCCAAAATTGACCGGCCGACAACTAGAAGAATTGATGAAAGTCAAGGCAACAATCAAAGCGCTACAATTTAGATTATTAGTTTAAGTATTGTAGTGTTTCTTTTAATTTCGTATTGTAATGTTTTTTTTTTTTTTTTTAAATTCGTATTATAATTTTTTTTTTTAAATTTCGTATTGTAATGTTTTTTTTTAAATTTTAATGAATTTAAATTTAATGTTAAAAATGTTAAAAACAAAAAGAAAAAAAAGAAGAAGCTTGGGTCGTCGACTGTGGCATCCGGGTCATGTCTGGTGGCTGGAGAGAGAAAGCTGAAGTGGCGCTGGTGACCTGGGTCATCCCAGGTCAGGATTGGGACCAGCCTAAAGTTGTCTAACTTTCTTGTATTTATAGACTCAAAAAGATTCATAAATCATAATCCTATAAGCTTTTGAGTGATCCTTATTTACCACTTGTTTTGTTAATACATCAAACGTGTTCGAAGTGGAAGGAACCGTAATATCATTTTTATCATTAGTTACTTTCGGTTTCCTTGGTGTCTTAGGTTGATAAGCGAACTTAGTCTTTGAACCAATCTAAACCTCACATATAGCTTGCCTTGGTGTTTTCATGTTCTTAATAGCACCCGTGACAAATTTCTTAAGACATTAATTAAGAACGTGACCAAATACCTTACAGCTTGAGCATCTTGTAGGTGTCCACTCGTATTTAATACGGATAGTGTGCATAGTATACCCCTCACCCACGAATTTTGGCACCACCACCACCACAAGGGAGTGTTTTAACTCCGTATTAGCTCTCAACTCAATCATGTCACGTGTATAACTCGACCTACCCCAAGACTCCATGAACATAGTGGACGTGTAAGGATCAAACATAAATGGGGTGCATTTGTGAGTGTACTTATCTTGTGTATTTACTTGACAGTGTATCAATACATATAGAATATAAATATGGGACTCTAATAGCGGGCTCTGAGCTTTCTCTAACTTTCTAGTATCTTGGTTGGATTTAAATGTGGTGTACTTATATAATAACTATGTATCCTGAAGATGTGATATGCACTCTCAATTTATGCTTAATGGCTAGTGGCCACCGATTATGCTTATATTTCTTTCAACAATCATTTTTCTTATCTAAAATCTACTCGGCGACTTTATCTGATAGAGTTTGTGCGCCAACTTCCATATATTTCAAGGTGAAGATCGGTGGATCACCTTGGTCCCATACATTCTAAGGATGTCAATCGAACCCTCTCCCAAGGACCCGGCCCCAGACAATGAGCACCTGTCCCAGTGACTCTACTTATCAGGAGGTGGGCTTTGAACCCTGGTCATTTTCTCCAATAAGCCCCTCACTGACCAGTCAATCTGAGCATTTGCGATAGGGGATGATACCAAATGATATTTAGTGCCACGGAAGAGGTTTGAACCCGGGCCTATTGACCCAAGCCAACTTCCATATACTGATCCATACTCTTTTGGGCCTCTTTGAGAATCATTCTCTAAACGTATATTGGTTTATGTTTAGTTTTTATATTGTTTGAAAGAAGACTTGTGATAATCTGATAACAATCACAATGCTATTTGTTTCAGACTTTGTGTTCCAGTATGTGTGATTGTATGGTATTTGCATAATGAGTGATATTTTAGTGTTGACAATTTGGGTCGTGTTTTTGAGAGGTGACAACTGTCTGGGTTAACCTAACCCTCAACTTGGCCACGACATGGTGACAATTTAATGTGATACAAACACACAAAGACTCGCAAGCTTTACGAGATGAGTACTTAATAGTTGGTTCAACTCGACTTAAATCAAGTCAAATGAAAGTATTTTTTGAGCTCAACTCAACATAACATAGTGAAGTTAAAAAAAAAAGAAAAGAAAAAAAACATAGTAGCTTTGTGAATTTGTCCAACTCCCCATAGGCGTGTATTTGAGCCGAACCAAGTCGAGTAAGCTTGACCGAGTATTAACTTTACAGATTGAGCTCAAGTTTTTCTGTTTTTTTTGGGCTTATTTTAAAATTTACATAACCATATACGGTTGTTATATCGTACCCATATCATCTTAAAATAATTATCTATAGACAAATAACACACAGTTTTCTCTTTTGTTACTTTTTGAACAAAAGATAATTTTACTATTAACTCAATAATTTAAAACTTATTTAAAGCTTGTAATGTAACAATAACCACAAGTAAAGTTAATGGATGAGGATCTTTCATGTTTATTTGAACATGAGAGGTAAAGTTATGCATCATCTGATTGTACATTTGAATTAAAATAAAATAAATGTCTTGCAATAATGGTAATATACAATCAGATGATGCGTAACTTTACCTCTCATGTTTAAATGAACATGAGAAAATCCTTATCCAAAGTTAATATAAACTTGATCTATATTACTCCGTACATATTTATTTTTGAAAGTAGACAATTAAATAAATATGGGAAGGAGGCAAATATAACCTAGTAAATTTTAAAAAGCGCATTGTTGGGGTGTCGATTACCGACACGATAACGATAAACGATCTGAATCAACGAAGTTAAACAAGTTTGGCTTGAGGATAAGCGGGTTTGGGTAAAAAGCGGGTCAACCCTGTCTAATCCGTTTAATAAGCGAATTAGTGTTTGGGTTAGTCACGTATGAGGCGTCGGCCCGTGAGCCGTTTAAGTATATAATATCTTAAAAATAAAATATATAACCTGTTTTTTATGTTGGATGTGGATTAAATATATTTTGTTATTTCTTAGTATGAGTAAATTATAATTTATCGTTAGATATCATGAAAATTATTGACGCTTATAATTTAGAAAATTACCGCATAATTATTTGTATGTTATTCTTATCATATTTTATATCCTATATATCATTTTTAGCATTTAAACTAGTTAAATCGAAAAACCACAATCTTTATTCATTACTTGACCTATTTACTTAAATAGGTTAAACTGGCCACAAATGGGTTGCACTATTATTATGGAGTTAGGGTTTACTTAATGGGTTAAACGGGCGACAAAAAGGCGTGTACTTTTCAAACCTGTAACGAAAAAACTCCGTTGACCAGAAAATAAATAAATGTCAGGAGGTGTTGATGAAGATAGGAAGCCTAACGCCGGTGATCAAGGTGCTCATATCAATCTAAAAGTCAAAGGCCAGGTCAACTCATTTATTCATTTAATGTTTTTATATATAATAATCGTTTAAATAGTGATTAATCGGTCAAGTCGGGATTAATCGGTGATTAATCGAATTGGCATTTCCTGCAGTTTTTTGGTATTTCTGTAAAAATCTTAACCGATTCCAAGCCTGCTATGTTTCCAAACATCAATAAAAGGCTCCAATTCTGATTATGATGCCCACTGTGCGTTATAAGTGAAATATATGATCCTCAAATTAAGTATAATGCCTAAATTATTATTATTTTTAAAATGTCCGATTTGCTTGATTCGGCCGATTTTGACCGGTTCGGCCGATTTTTTGACCGCTTAGTGTCGATTTTTATCCTAGGCCGATTTTTCGACCGATTTTCAAAAATCGACAAGGTACTCGGCCGATTAACGATTAATCGGTGATTAATCGTCCGAGTTGACCGATTTTTGCAACATTGGTTATAACTGATTAGGTGATTATTGTTACTTATGCTGTAGGAATTCGTCATTTTATCTGCGGTTTATAAACTCCTAGATGTTTGATTATTATTAGTAGTTGTGAAACATTGCGGCTAGTGATATTTATTGCAAAAGTTACGGTTAGTAGAGGTTAAGTTTTACCTAAATTTCCATCATTATTTATGGCTGATCAGATGCTCATTATCGTGTTAATTCCTCGAATACTCGATCTCCAAGTATAACTGATTAGATGCTTATTGTTACTCATGCTGTAAGAGTATAGTGACTTCTAAAGTCCTAGGGTTTTGGCTATGCTACTGCTTTTAGCGTCACTTGTAAATCAATGTCGTTGCTAGGGCTAGTGATTTATTACAAAAGTTACAGATGGTTGAGGTTAGAGTTTTCGATTATCAATGTGTTACTTTTATGTTCTCAACTGTTTACAACTTTAGATGCTTTTGAATACTCATGCTGTATCAATTCGTTAATATTTAGTCATTTCTGATGTCCTAGGGTTTGCGGATCATTCTCGTTGTTAGGGCTAGTGATAATTTGCATATGATACACTCTATTGAGTTTTTGTATAGTTTTCGTCTTTTTGATCATCAATGTGTTAATTCGTCAATTACTTTCCAAGTCTATGGATTAGATGCTTATCTTTCCTCTCATTTGATTTACTTTTGACTTATCGTGAATGTACTTCAACAAGTTTTTAAATTTTACTAGTACTTTTTCAAGTTTTTTGCACCCCATGTCAATGAACCTCCAGGATGTGTAAAATGTGTTACACGTTCACTTACTAGGTGTGTAACACTCTTACAAGTTCAGTGACTTAGCTCTTTTGTTGCAAAAAACACCCTACGTGTGAAAATACATTGCAATTACATGCCATACTTTAGAAAAAAACAATGTTAGTTATGTCAAACTTGAGATCTCCTTTATAAGATTGCAAGTTATAGACCCTTTCTTTTCATCCGTCTTGGAGAAGGTCACTCCAGATTCCGGACGTCATACCTTTCAGTTCGTTTCTGATAGATTTTATATGTTTCTGTCTCCAATTTGCCTTTTTGCGATACTAATATATCTGCACATGTGTTACTATTTTGTTTACAGCAGATTAACTTTGACAAAGTTAGTTTAATGACGTACCTATAATTTAGAGTTGAATGTGGAATATAAATTTGTAGCAGATGTGGTACACTGTACAGAATTACTTTCATGTTGTGAGAGATACTAGAAATGATCATGTGTGATAGAAGGCTGATCTCGTTATATTAGGTGAGATTGAGATTTTCAGTTGCAAAAGCTGGAAGACGCAACTTGTCATAGGAGGGCGATGTTTATGAGTGTTTGACTTATGCCAATATTGACATGGGTGTAGTGATAAGGGAGTTGAGTGAGTGCGATTTATGAATTGGGCTGTGAGTAGAGATAGGGGGTTCCTTGAAGGATAATGCTCATGTCCTCGGGTCCTAGGGCCTTAGATGCTTTACTTTTGTACTGTCTCAACTAGAATCATTTTTTGCGTCATTTCTATACATTATTTTATGCATTGGGACAATTATTAGCCCCCAAATGAAGCTTGTGAACAACTGAACATGGACGCTTTGGTTAGATTTAAGCTGGACTGTCTACTACTCCACCAAACTGTGAACTTATCTATGTCCTCCACTTGGCTACGTTTTTCAGTTTGGCACATATGATGCACTTTGGTATCATCTTCTCTTGGATTTTTGGTGTGAAGTGAGAACTAATATGCCACTCCTTGTGTTTTCAGGATGGTAATGAAGTCTTCTTTAGGATCAAAAGGAACACACAGCTGAAAAAGCTTATGAATGCATACTGTGACCGACAATCTGTTGAGCTTAATTCAATTGCTTTTTTGTTTGATGGACGGCGTCTTCGAGGGGAACAGACTCCTGATGAGGTTCGCTCTCTCCCATTCTCATAACCACAATTAGAGGTGGCTTGACCAGTGGTTGGGTGATGTGTTATAATGGGTTTGGGATGGCTCATTTTATCTTTTGAGGTTGATCGAAACACGCTGGGTTGGCTTGACCCTCAAACAAATTTTTTGACTTTTTTTCGAATTATTTCATACAAGAAGAATTTCAATGCCATGATAATGTATGTCTAAAAGAAAAAAAGATATAGGAGGTGGCACGCACATTATATTATACGATGGGCAATTTATCCGTTTGACTTGTTCCCCCTATTAGCCAAAGTTTTCAAATTTGACCCATCTGAGTAAAACACAACCCAAATGACCCGTTCGCTAGTTAACGTGTCAAATTTTCTACCTCTATCTACTATGCAAACTAAGATCTCTACAGAAGTGATCTGACCTTGTCTATTGCATATGCGTTATCTGGCCCTGCTGAGCGGTTACATGTTTTTCTGCAGCTGGAAATGGAAGAAGGCGATGAAATAGATGCAATGCTGCATCAAACAGGAGGTAACTATATAATCAAAATCAAAATCACTCTATAAAACCAACCGCTAAGATCCATTGACCGGAAAATAAAAAAGTAAATAATGTCAGGAGAAGGAGATGATGAAGATACGAAGGCTAACACTGGTGATCAAGGTGCTCCCATTACTTTGAAAGTCTGTGACCAGGTCAACTCATTTTTCCATCACTTTAGTTAAGTGCGGATGATCATAGCTGTTAGCGCTAGTGATTAGTTTTTAAAGTTACAGTTAATTTAAGTTAGGTTTTACGGTTTTCGTATCATTTATGTGTTTAAATAATTAGTAGCAGGAACCTCATCAATAGGTGTGCAAAATGTGTTACATTACAATTACATGTCATACTTCAGAAAAATAATGTTAGTTATGTCAAACTTGAGATCTCCTTTAAAAGATTGCCTATAGAACTTTTTTCATCAGTCTTTAAGAAGGTCAATCAAGAATCGGAATTAGGACGTCATACCTTTCAGTTCGCTCCTGTTTAAAATTTTTGTATGTTTCTGTCTGCGATTGTACCATGAATCTAAATTTAGGTTTCTGTATGTTTCTGTCTCCAATATTAGTTTTATGACTTATCTGGAATTTTGAGTTGATTGCGGAACATTTATTTGTAGCTGACGTGGAATACGGTAAGCTAAGGTTAGGGAATATGGAAGTTTACTTAACTTTTCTGATTTACTATCCAGGAATCACTGTTATGTTGTGAGAGAGTACTAGAAATGATGATGTGGCTGGTTTATTTTTACAAGTGTTTGACTTGGACCGTTATTTACATGGGTGTAGTGATCACTGATAGGGGAGTGAGATTTATGAAATGGGTTGTGACTAGATAGGGGATTACTTGAAGGATGATGCTCATGTCCTTGAGTCCAAATATTATAGTTTTGTAATGCTTTACTTCCGTGCTGTCTCAACTAATTTCGGGTCAATGACTGGTTGCTGTTTCATTGTGCATGGTCTATTTATTCTGATATGTGTTATAGAGAGAATGATTCTAACAAGTTTAAGGTAACATCCAGTATTAATGTAGCGAGATTGAAGAATCATTTTTGCGTCATTCCTATATGTTATTTTATGCATTGGGACAATTTTTAGCCCTTAAAGAAGCACTGTCCACTACTCCACCCAACTGCTAACTTATTTATTTCCTCCACATGACCACGTTTTTCAATTTTGGCATACATGATGCACTCTGATATCATCTTCTCATGGAGTATTGGCGTGAACTGATAATCATTATGCCACTACTTGTGTGTTCAGGATGGTAATGAAGTCTTCTTTAGGATGAAAAGGAGCACACAGCTGAAAAAGCTCATGTATGTATACTGTGACCGAAAATCTGTTTATCTTGATGCATTTGCTTTCTTGTTTAATGGACGGCGTCTTCGAAGGGAAGAGACTCCTGATGAGGTTCGCTCTCTCCCATTCTCATAACCACAATTAGAGGTGGCTTGACCAGTGGTTGGGTGACGTATTATAATGGGCTTGGGATGGCTCATTTAATTTTTTAAAATGGATTGAAACGGGCTTTGTTGGCTTGACCCTCAAACAAAATTTGACTTTTTTTTTTTTTTTTTTTTCCTTGAATTATTTCCTACAAAAAGAATTTCAATGCCATGATAATGCATGTCTTAAAGTGAAAAAGATATATGAGGTGGCACGCACATCATTTTTTACTTTGGGCAATTCATCCGTTTGACTTATTCACCTTATTGTCTATTGCATATGCGTTTTCTGGACATGCTGAGCGGTTACATGTTTTTCTGCAGCTGAAAATGGAAGAAGGCGATGAAATAGACGCAATGCGGAGTATGGGAGGCCCTGATTGTGCGGCATGGTTCTCAACTTTCCGGAAGCTTCCTGTTCTTTCAGAGTAATCTGTTTATGAGGTTTCTGATTTGTGTTTGAGGTCTGTTTTCTGCTAAGGATTAAACTCGTGGGATTCGTTTATAAATATTATGTATTTTGTAATCCAGTATATGCGCTCGTGCTTGAAGTAAGTGTGCTCGTTGGTGTGTTTGATTTATTTTGGTTGAGTTGTGGTTTTATTTGATAAATAATGTTTAATGTGTTCTTTACTGTGAATTACTTTGTTGGCGCCTCCTTTGAAAATTTCACACCATAGAGACTGAACATGTTTTGCTTAGCTATGGCTGTGATAGCTAGTATAAAATAGTTTTCATTGGCGGGCACTCGTAGGTAACCTTATACCTAAGTAAGAAAATCTGCAGAAATAATCTTTGAAGTCTAGAGTTTTATGTTTTTAGCGTCGTGGCAGCGACACTATTTTCTTCTCAACTAACAAAGTTTATGCTAGTTTACACTGACCGATTTCAACTTCAATGGGAACGCATGTAAATCTGCCCATGTACATGACTTGAATGCTAGTTCTAGCAGTATATGTGCATTTTCTAATATAAAATGTTTTTAATCGTTTTGGGCATGTCGAAGACCAAATGAGACGTTTAAAAATATATATATACACATTTCATTTGCATTGAGACGAACACTAGATACTCTAGAAATACTGTTAGGAGTTGCAACGACGCTTAACAATAAACTTGACCCTCATGATCCTCAAACTACGAAAAACGACCCTAGAAATACATTGAAAAAGCAGACATATCATGATGAGTATGTTCATTAGAAGAACAAACTTTATAAACCCATTATCTAGCAAAAATGATACGAGATAACATGAGTATAGTTTGTGTTTATATATAGTTGGAACATCTCTAAACAAGTTTCATTTAAATATAAATAGAAACAAACAAAGAAACAAACAAGAATCAATTATATGAGTTTATTACCAAACAAAATTTGGGACAAAATAGTTAAAATGCATGCTAAAAAATAAAAGTAACTTGATAAACGATAACAATAACAAGATGGTAAACAGTACTATACAATATGCAATATGAATTATTGAGTGGCCCAATATGATACATATAGCTCCAAAGCAATGATATATTGTTTTTGTTTACCTGAAATTAACATTCTGTATGCTCTCTATCATCTAAGAGGTGACACACTATACGAATTGAGCGATCGAGTTGCGAAACGAGTTTAAACAATCTTGATATAAACAAATTTTCTTTTACATATTTATTGTAGCGCACTGGTAAAAACTTACATGAACCGTTTAGGTTAAATTATGTTTTGTTAAAGTACAATACAACGACATATATTTAATCTCGTTGAAGCGTGGTATGGGAAAGATAGAAGTGACTATTTTAACAAAAACTCGAGTTTATCTTGGTAAAAGTAAGAACATAAAGGGATCAATATACATGTCTTTTTACTAACAAAGGTTTAAAAGCTACAAGATATATCGCCGAGGAAGGTTCGGATTATTTAAAGGGCATTTGTTACATCTTTATTTCCCATCAACTCTTGACCCACAAATGAAAGTGTATATTTGAAGCCAAAACAGACCAAAACACATTATTGATAAATGTTGTCCAACTTTCTTGGATTTATAGACTCAAAAAGATTCATAAAACCCTTTAAGCTTTTGAGTGATCCTTATTTACCGCTTGTTTTGTTAATACATCAAACATGTTCGATTTGGAAGTAATCGTAATATCATTTTTATCATTCGTTACTTTCGGTTTCTTTGGTGCCTTAGGTTGATAAACGAACTTAGTCTTTGAACCAATCCCAAACCCCACATATAGCTTGTCTTGGTGCTTTCATGTTCTTAGTAGCACCCGGGACAAGTTTCTAGGGACATTCATTAAGAACATGACCAAATACCTTACAACTTTAGCATCTTGTAGGTGTCCACTCGTATTCAATACGAATAGTGTGCACAGTGGCGGATCTAGCCGGAAATCTAAGGTGGTTCCCATTTTGAGCGAAAAAATCAATTGATCAATCGATCGATATGTCGGGTCGGGTCATGTCAAGATGCTCTCATTTTAACGTAATTTTATTAATTAAACAAAACATCTAATATATTCTAGTTAATTGTGTGTTTTTATATTTATAATTGATTCTTTCTAATTATACGGTACATACTAAATGGAGAAAATAAAATCTAAAACAAAACAAAAAAGTTAAAATTAAAATTAAAATGCTTTAGAAAAGAAAAGTTAGAAGGACATATTTTGGTTTGGTTTTTGTTACTCATGTGACTAATTGCTACCAGACAAAAAGAAAAAAGTTATTGTAGTTTATTACTACCTTTGTCCTTAAATAAGTGTCCAGTTTGACTTTTCAGAGTTAAACTTGATCAACTTTGACCTTATCTATTTTTGCGAGTGTTATGTAATACTTGATGCAAAATATATGAATTGATTGTGTTTTCAGTGTATTTTTCATTGATATAGTTTTTCATCAAGTATTATATAACAAAAAAAATTTTACGGTCAAAGTTGAACCAGTTTGACTTTGAAAAGTCAAACTGAACAGTCAAACTGAACACTTATTTAGAGACGGAGGGAGTAATATTTATTGTCACAAACTGTTCTTCATCTTCCCAAGGTGTTCAACTGTTCATCTTCTTCGATGAGTTTTTCATCTTCTTCAAATTTCCGGCAAGATTCTCTTTCATTTTTCTAATTTTCTTCTTCCATGCTATTGGATCCAAGCTTTTAAGGTGGTTCCTTATGTTTTTCCAAGGTGGTTAAAAAAACACTATAGAGCTTGTGAAAGAAAAAAATTTCTAAGGTAGTTCCTACGCACCACCTAAATATACCTAGATCCACCTCTGAGTGTGCATAGTATATCCGTCACCCTCGAATTTTGGCACCACCACCACCACCAACCATGAGGGAGTGTTTCAACTCCGCATTAGCTCTCAAATCAATCATGACACGTGTATAACTTGACCTAACCCAAGACTCCATGCACATAATGGACGTGTAAGAATCAAACATCAATGGGGTGCATTTGTGAGTGTGCTTAACTTGTGTATTTACTTGACAATATCAATACATATTCGACAATGATTATACTACGTGTGTTTTACTTGCTTGTTTTTGTGTTTATCTGCAAGTGTATTTGTAGAAATCGGAATAACATTAGGCTTGGAATAAAATTGTTTTTTTTTCTAATTATGACCGAATTCAATGTATCCATCAGTGTAGGGGTGAGCAAAATGACCGAGAACCGAACCGGAACCGACCCAACCCGGACCGAATTTTGGACCCGCGGTTCGGTTCTCGGTTCTTAAATCTTTTAAATTTCGGTTCTCGGTTCGGTTCGGTTCGGAACCGCGGGTCTCGGTTCCAGAACCGAAGAACCGCTAGTTATTACTCGTGTATGAAAACATGCTATACATCTCAGTCTAACAAGCCCAAAAGACTAAGCCCATGTAAATGTTTAAGGGATAAGAATTGGGTGGCCTTTAGAACAAATTTAAATGTTTAGCATTTAAGCTATTGGGTTAGATATGACGTCATCTATAAAAGCTTCTTTGTCATTCAACATTTGCATTTATGATGGGCTAGTCATGATAATGAAAACACATAAACTATGATTACTTTAAAAGTTAAAACAATGACAACAGTAAAGCTATTGAATTTTCCTAAGCTATTAAATTTGAATACAACAAAAACTTGGCAATCTTGACCCAACACAAACCAAAGTTTCAGACTTGAAAATTAAAAGTAGCAACAAAATGAAGTGCCTACCTCAACTCAACTGAACTTGCAAGGAAAAGATCATTTTTTTCTTAAAATTTGCAGTTCTTATCGGGTAGAACCGAAATACCCGAACCGGAACCGGAACCGAAACATGTTTTGCGGTCCGGTTCTCGGTTCCTAAATTATGAATATTTTGGTTCTCGGTTCTTGCGGTTCCGGGTCGGTTCTGTGTGGTTCCGGAACCGCGCTCACCCCTACATCAGTGTCATGTCAAATTTATTTTAATCATGTCACATTACATGTCATCAATGATGTAATCATAAAAAAACCCCTATTATATAAGTTGGGATTATACATCTCAACAGAAGATATTCGAGCAAAACTCGGAAACATCGAAAGGAAGTCCACGGTGAATATATATATATATATATATCTTTTATATAATAAAACAAAACCTTTAATGAGAATTTTTCATTTTAAAAAAATCAATTCATACCTTATTTGGTAATATTTTTTTAATATGATTTTTATATTTTGATATAGAAAAATAATAAATCCTAAATATTTCCTAATTAAGCTAAAATCTATAAAAAAACGTTTTTATAAGAAAGATGTATAAAATATCAGAAAATACACATGGACTAAAAGGTTAATTTTCAGTAGTTTTGGACCAAATTGTAAAATTTAAAAAGAAGGAAACGAAAAACGGAGTTGCCATTCACAACATTAAACAAAACAAACCTTACGCCAAAACCCACCTCCAACCCATTAAGAAAACCCTTCTACGGTGTTGCCATTCCAGGTATTAGAACAAAACATATTTGAATTTGCATTGATTCCCATGTTTTCCCTTAACTTTGTGTTTGATCTGGATAAATTTTATAACGAATCAGACAACATCTTTGTACATTAATTCGATTTTTGCACGACATAGTGGTTTTTTGTTTTGGATGCATTGAGAATACATACATGTTAAATTTGTGATTTTGGATCAGATTTAAGCTTGATTGATCTGTCACCAGAAACGTTTTTTCCCCTTAACTTTAAATAGGTAAAATCATTTAAAGTTTTACCTTTTGTTGTGAGCAACTAGATCGTAAATAGTTTTAGGTTTTGATTCTATTTATATATATATTTTTTAATATAAATGTAAATCAATTTTTTAATGAGTTGCTTTTGTGAAATTACATGTATGTTAAACATTTTAGATTGTAATTGTGAGTGTTTTATGTGCACACCAATTGTTTTATAAAATGCCTAAATGGAAGTTAAAAATTCTTGTCAAGTGGTATTGTGATTGTGTGATTGCATTATTGCAAATCTTTTTGTATCACTCAGACACTCCCTGGTTTCCTGTCATTTATAATGTTAGTTCTCATTAGTTTTGATACATGACTTGGGTTATTTCTGTTTCTTTTCTTCAGATGACTACAAAGAATCGATGTTGTACGAGCACAAATCGTGTCTGATTGTTAAAAAGAGTAAGAGATCAGCTCAATATTTTAGTCATTCATCTATTAAAAGAGGTTGAAAAGAAAACTCTTGCAGTTGGGTTGAATGATGGAAAGAGTAAAAATGAAGGTTTGATTATGACAGTTGCGTCGACGACAATAGCTAATTTGTGAGTTAATTTAGAGGATTGTTTGCTTTCTTTGTAAAAAGATCTTAACTTTATTCTATAAAAGATTTGAGTGACTTTTGTGTGTTTTTGTTTGTGTAGAAGATAGGGTAATTGAGTGAGTGAAAGTCAAAACGAAGAAAAAATCGAGATAAGTATGATGGTGAGACATTATCAGGTTCACTATGGTTGATTTCAGTTCAAGTATGTTATCAGTTTGGGATTTTTCTTGATTGGTTTATCTATTTGAGGCACCATCTCCTCGGTAGAGAACATATCGTGAAAGGGATAATGGTGATTGTAACAACCCGCATTTTTCGAGTTACTTTTCATATTTTTAAAAAGTTACTATTCACTTTCACTATTCATCCCGTAAAATTTTTAATCCACATTCTCATAAGATAAATTATTTTATTAATAACCTGAGAGTTCGACCATCGTTAGATCATTTTCGCAAAAGTTATTAAGAAAACACCGTCTTAAAGTTTCACTTTGGTCGGAACACCATTTCAACATCCAGCATAACGAAAACCGCCTCGACAATTTTCCCGTGTCGGATAAATTTTAGATCACTAATGATTAATTTGAGAATTTTAAGATTTATTTTTATATTACCAAATAAGCCCGGTAGCGAGACAAAACTAAACTTACGTTTTAAACAATTCTACTTACATCCGAGACTTAACGATTCATGCCTTTGTGTTTCTAATATGTTTTGACACTTTTACATTTTTGGAAAATTCAAACATATTTCCCTCCTCCTTTGACCATAAAGGAATTAACCTTGTATCGTTCTACATTTTTGCTTAAATCACGTAACTTTTAAACTTCACAAATAATCATAAGTTATCCAGCGTATAATGAAAACCACATTTGACATCTCATATCACTTTTAGACTAATTTTAGTCTACTCAAATATATTCACGATCATTTCTCGAAATTTCGTTCCTTTACGATAAGCTGCGAATTCACGCGTTTTCACCGTATTTCGACTTTAAGCGACTTTTTGCACACAATGAGACTTATCACTCACTTTATATTTTAGATGGAGTATAATGATGAGTCTCATCATTCCTGTAAGTTTCGTATTTTTACGATGCGGTTTTACGTTTATGGCTTAACAACTTACGGTTGACATTTAACGGAACCAAAACTTACTCTAAACTCAAGATAAGACCAAGACTTATCATCTAAGCCTTATCATCACTTCATGGCCGACCTAGGAGGGGAGTCATCATTTTGGTGGCATCATCCTAACCATGGTTCATTTAGATCATTACAAGTGTCCTAACTTAACCATGGTTAATATTTAACCCAATATATGGTTAACCAAACTTACCCTCCTATAAATAGCAAGAAAAATACATCCTAAGAACCCTCATATTCTGTTCTTGGTCGTTCATGTCACAAATCATACACATCTTCCATCATTTGATCTATAAACTCCAAGTTTATGCAAGAAAGTTCCAAAGATCAAGCTACTACATCAAATCTCTAGCAAGTTTAAGTGATCTTCTTGAGTTTAAATCCACTCAAGTCACTTAGTACTTCATCACCAACTCTTCAAGTTTGCAAGGGTGCCAAGGTGTGGAAAGCTAGCTCAATCCGAAGTCTTAAGCGATCAATCAAAGTCCTATCCTTACTAAGTTACTCATTTCTTATTGAAAGCCAAAAGTTGTAAGCAACTTATCACCACCATCATCTCATCTTTATTGTGCATAATATTAACCATTTCATGCTATATATATAGTTACTATGTTGATTCATGATGTACATATACTTAATCACATGTTTTAATTTACATATCGTCATAAAAGTAACAAACTAGTAAACTAGTCATATTCTACACATTTGAGACCATAAAAATCAGTAACCTATGGACTTTCTAATTTACATACTATGGTAGACAAGATAAAAAGGTAAACATAGCAACTCGAACACCGAACGGACAAAGCGAGGTCAAAAGTTATAAGCAAAGAAGTTAAGCGAAACCTAAACGCCAAAGCGCCATGTATAAGTCATTAAGGTCCAGTCGTGTAAAAAGTGGTAGTTCGTCCGAATCATCAAAAGTTAAAGCACGAAAGTTGTCCGAACGACGTTTTCCTTCAATAGCAACAATACTTTTGTCACAACTAAAAAAGTAAATATAGTCTCACAAAAAGTTAAAGCATGAAAACGCATAAACAGGCCATTATTTTTCAAAAACAGAAACTGCCGTAAATATAGTCTCACAACTATACTTTTGTCACAACTAAAAAAAAACCAAGAGGCCTAAAGGCCATAAGCCAAGACCACGGCTACGGCTAAGGTCAAGGATGAGTTTCAAGACCATGATAGTCAAGACCAAATGGTTAATATACCCCAGGTCCGAGCTTCTTTGTTACTGAAGGAAAACGTCGTTCCGGACAACTTTCGTGCTTTAACTTTTTGATGATTCGGACCAGAAGTACCACTTTTTACACGACCAGACCCTTAACAGCTTATACATGGCAGTTTTGGCGTTTAGGTTTCGCTAACTTCTTTTGCTTATAACTTTTAAATCATTTGTCCGTTTCGGGTGATTCAAGTTGCTATGTTTACCTTTTTATATTATGCCGAGATGAACCAATTTCACTGAAGATGTTTGGATAGTTTAAGTGATCTTCTTGAGTTTAAATCCACTCAAGTCACTTAGTACTTCATCACCAACTCTTCAAGTTTGCAAGGGTGCCAAGGTGTGGAAAGCTAGCTCAATCCGAAGTCTTAAGCGATCAATCAAAGTCTTATCCTTACTAAGTTACTCCTTTCTTATTGAAAGCTAAAAGTTGTAAGCAACTTATCACCACCATCATCTCATCTTTATTGTGCACAATATTAACTATTTCATGCTATATATATAGTTACTATGTTGATTCATGATGTACATATACTCAATCACATGTTTTAATTTACATATCGTCATAAAAGTAACAAACTAGTAAACTAGTCATATTCTACACATTTGAGACCATAAAAATCAGTAACCTATGGACTTTCTAACTTACATACTATGGTAGACAATATAAAAAGGTAAACATAGCAACTTGAATCACCGGAAACGGACAAAGGATTCAAAGAAGTTAGCGAAACCTAAACGCCAAAACTGCCATGTATAATCTGTTAAGGGCCTGGTCGTGTAAAAAGTGGTACTTCTGGTCCGAATCATCAAAAAGTTAAAACACGAAAGTTGTCCGGAACGAAGTTTTCCTTCAGTATTAAAGAAGCTCGGACCTTGAAAACGCATAAACATGCCATTATTTTTCAAAAACAGAAACTGCCGTAAATATAGTCTCACAACTATACTTTTGTCACAACTAAAAAAAAACCAAGAGGCCTAATGGCCATAAGCCAATACCACGGCTACGGCTAAGGTCAAGGATGAGTTTCAAGACCATGGTAGTCAAGACCAAAGTCACGGCAAGGCCATGGCTAAAGCATCAAGGCTTATTTTCCCAAAACCGTTAACTAAGGTAATCATATTTATGAAACGACGAGAACTTGTAAAAACATGATAAACTTATTTATATAACAATCTTCACTCAAAACATATGTTGTATCTACTAAGTGCTACAATAGTAGGAAGCTTCATGTGAGGGGTTCATTTGAGTAAAAGCGTATCGACGAGTTCTTTGGTTCACGATTTAAAGTGTCCCAGCTCCTCGAGCGTTCTCGCATGACCTCGAATTATGATGGCCCGAGCGGTAGTACGATATCTATAAACTAAATATGTTTTCACATATTAAAGATCTTTCTATAAACATCAAATGATAATTGACTACATCATGATCAACATAGGAATATATATAGGATGGTTTATGTTTTCTTAAACATTATTCAAACCTAAGTCGCAACATCCTATTCTAGTTTGCTCGTAGAAGTTCTCTCGGCATATCCATCATTCTCATTATACATGTGATATCATTTATTAAGGTGAGTTCATAGCCCCACTTTCTATTACTTAATTGTTTTACAAACCCTTGGGGGAGATACATGCTTTATTTTAAACCGAACACATTGCTTTCAAACTGTATACTTATCTGATTATTTTACTTGCACTAAGTTACCGCAATTGCCAAACTTAAGTCCCTAATCATGAATCATTAATCACGAGTGAAGTGAGCGCGGATATTGTGGATAGATCTATCGGGATTGACGAATCCCGTTTGTTTGACGAGGTCCGGTAAACAAACGCACTATATTTGAGTACATTAGGTAAAAACGACAATTTTTACCTTTCAAGGGCACGTATCAACAGTTTCTCCAACTAAATTTGGAACACGTTAACGCCTTGATTGCATGATGCTTAGTGAATAATAACTGTTTTATTTTCTAAACTATGAATGTGAGACTAATTACCTCACGTTACAAATATTGTGTTCAACTGATTTCCTAAACTCTATGAATTCCACTCAACCTTTGTGTTGACAGTTTTAAGCATGTATTCCAGGTCCATAATGTCGGAAGTTGGCACGGAAGGGCAAGGACAAGATCAAGAAGGCTATAAATAATTTATCATTCACAAAACATCAAAAAACTTATATTGATGTATTTTGTAAACAATGGAACCAACTGGGACCTATTTTGTAAACTCTGATATATTTGAATAATTTGAATAATAAATCCTTTTAAACGACTCCTTTAGAGATCATTTTCTATTGTTATGATTTGTTGTGCCATGAAGTAACACCCGTTTGAATTCGATCGTATCACGAAATTGGGGTGTTACGGTGATACGAGTTTTAGATTATAAACAAATGTTTGCCTAGGTGATTGCCCGTGGATCTTTTGTTGTTGTTTGTCCAGGTGATTATTTATCTTTTTATAAATTTTCATAGATCGAGTGTAGTTTATCTTTTTTCTTATTCAAGAAAAACTAATGATTGTTTTGTATTTTTATTTGAAATTTCATGATTACACCAAATCATCGTACTATCGCGGAATTTAATTTCAATATATGGTTTGATTCAAGTTCAACTTCAAGTTCATTTTATAAAAAAAATATTCAGTTTCAACCTAGATAAAGAAAGTTATGTACTCTTAGTTTTTGTGATTTAATTTTGGCTGTTTTGAATGCAACAAGCAATAAGGGTTTTTCTTAATTGCGACTGCAGATGGGAAGAAGGGTATGTCGACGAAAAATAGGCTCATAAATGGGGAAAAATATGTAACCGTCACAAGGGTCAACATTGGTATGAGTCACTCTATTGTGAATGGACTTAATATTTTATTATGTTGTGGAGGGAAGAGATCCGGTAAGAAGAAAAACTAAAATGAGAAGAATAAGAAGAATTTTTAGCCACACATTTCAAATAAGGGAGAGATTTTTAAGGGGAGATGCATCTATTTTAATAGGTGCATCTGAAATGTGTGGTTGTGGTTTCTTCTTATCCTTCTCATTTTAATTTTTCTTCTTATTTGATCCTAACTCATGTTGTGGATATTAAATTAATAAGAATCCTAACCGAGTTGGCAATTATAATTTTATTTTTGATTCCTTTATTTAAACAGGTTTCGGCGTTTGTTCATGTTGTTGGTTCTGCTGTAAATGGTGCTTCTTTTGGATTTACGAGTTTACGAGGTCATTCGGTCCTGCCATCAGATATAAAAGTACCGGTGGTAGAAAAGGCAAAAATGGTGTTGACTAGAAAAAAGTCTGAAAGTAAACTCTTGCAGTTGGATTGAATGATGGAAAGAGTAATAATGAAGGTTTGATTATAACGGATGCGTCGACGACATCAACTAATTCGTGAGATTATTTTGGAGATCATTTGCTTTTTTAATTTATGTAAATTAATACAAGTTTATTTTTTGTAAATACACTATTGTTTTGCTTTCAAATAATGATTCTAATTTTCAAGGCCATGCGGCGTACAGAAAATTACATGTCTGTCCTCGAGTCTGGTACAACTTGTGTCCGTGGTGATGGGAATAGGGTCAATGAAAGTGACGAAGATCTCTTTAGTGATGGAAAGCCAAGCTCACCTGAATCGGAGCCAGCAAGGGATTTGGATTCAAGAAAGGAGGCTCCTAATAAAGGAACAACTAAAGCACTTATAGATCTGGTAACATCTCATAGACTTATGTTGGTCATGGGATTGAATCTTAATTTGTCTTTGTTTGTGATATTGATTTAAGGCATGAATAGAAATATGGGCGGGTCAACCCATATTATATGTATAAAAGGTAATGATAAGGGACAACACACACATGTTTTTTGTTGGATGGATGGATTGGTTGGATGTTATTGAATGCATTAATTGTTAGATTTAATTAGCTAAGAAAAAGTTGGAACAGTGGAAAACATATGTGAGATATGTTGGTTCCGGCACACTATTCATTTCTTGATGAAATAAGAAGTAAATCACCCCGTTGAGTAAATTGCAAAAATCGTCCTCGTGGTTTAGCCAAATTGCAGGTTTCGTCCGTACTGTTCATTAAGTGCAAAAGCGTCAGTTGATCGCCTTTATTACGTCGCGGTTTTGGTCCTTTGACTTAACTGCCGTTAAATGGACTCCGTTAGTAGTTACACTTTAGCCCTTTTGACTAACCACCGTTGCAGCACACATCCTTCAAACCACAAGGACGATTTTTGCAATTTTTTTTCGAATTAAAAAAAAAAAAAAAAGTTCCTACGTTTTTTTTAATGTTTTTATATAAAATGTTTTATATAAAAGCGTTTTATAAATTTTTTATATAAAGCGTTTTATATAAAGCTTTTATATAAACATGTTTTATATAAAATATTAAAAGTTTTTTTATATAAAAAGTTTTTTATATAAAAACATTTTCGAAAAAAAAGTTACTTGACGATAAAAATTATTCAAAAAAAACTCGAACAAAAACACAAAAACATAAAATTTTCCCCGTTTTTATCAATTTTGTTCATTTTTGTCCGTTTCATCCGATTTTATCTGTTTTCATCCATTTTTGTTTGTTTTATTTTACTTTTTATATGTTTTCTTACGACTTAGTTTGTTTTTATCCGTTTTAGTTTGTTTTGTTCGTTTTTCTTACGGCTGTTTATTTATATAAAAGTGTTTTATATAAAAGCGTTTTATAAAAAAGTTTTTATATAAAAATGTTCTTTTATATGAAACGTTTTTATATAAAAATGTTTTATATAAATTGTTTTATATATATAAATGTTTTACATAAAAACGTTTTATAAAAACTTTTTTAATTTTTTATATAAAAACATTATTATATAGAAAAGCTTTATATAAAACTTTTTTATAAAAACGTTTTATATAAAAACTTTTATAAACGTTTTATATAAAACATTTTATATAAAACATTTTTCATAAAAATATTTTCGGAAAAAATATTCAAAAATTTTTAAAAAACGTAGGATTTTTTTTTTTTTTTTTTTTTTTTTTTTGTAAATTCAAAAAAATTGCAAAAATCGTCCTTGTGGTTTGAAGGATGTGTCTTTGCAACGGTGGTTAGTCAAAGGGCTAAAGTGTAACTACTAATGGAGTCCGTGTAGCGGCGCTAAGTCAAAGGACCAAAATCGCGCGTAAAGGTCGTCAATCTGACTGTTTTTGCACTTAATGAACAGTACGGTCGAAATTTGCAATTTGGCTAAACCACGAGGACGATTTTTGCAATTTACTCCACCCCGTTTAAAGGTGAATATCACGTTTACTGTTGAAGAACTTAAAATTACTATCCTACGTTAGTTTTTGCAGCTTCACTTCACGTGGGGTATCTAGATACATTCTAAATGCCCATGGTTGTTGGTGATTGCAGGTCCGTTCTTGAATCACTAGAAGGAGTGGTATAACACCTAACGAGCAATCCATGGGCAACTTACTAATGGATCAGACAACATGTAAGTTTCAACCGTTAGCTATATTATACCATTGAATATTTTTCTCATTGAATTTATTTTGGATGCAATAAACGAGTGTATCCAAGTGCGCATCATCTTTGTTTTCTTCATATATATGAATGTACTTATCAGAGGTTATTCTCAATTTTTTTCTTCATATAAACATGAGACACTTTGACTTGCCTTTTAGAACGCATCTGTTTCTCCTTTGTTACTCTGTTCCAAAAACCTCCTGAATATTTGCAGAAACTCTATACTTAGTTTTATGGCTAATTTGTTCTTAGATCCAACAAAATGGCAGCAAAGATGACATCGAGTTTTGACCCTCAAGACAGAGATGAACCAATTGTGATCGAGGCTATCATTAAGTGAAAACCATTTTATTATAGGAGTGATTGTTGCTTTATCTTCATCTACAAAATTGTAGGTTCCTTCACCATATCAGTTCTGCACTTAAAATTATATGTTGTTATTTTACCTTTAGATAATAGACCATTCTTATGTTTTGTAGGGGGTGCAATATAATAATCTCAAACCACTAAACAAAAGGTTAAATGCAAGAAACGTGTCGGGGATACACTTGGTTAGTTCATCTAGAAAGACACTTTTGCCAAGACGATGTTTCAGATTTGATGAGATGGGTTAATGTCACGCTATGCAGATCTTACAAAGTCACAAGGTTCTTTTTTTGTACTCTTTTGATTTTGAATCTAGACAAACAAGTGGCAAACTTCAATAAGTTTTTGATTGCTTATATAGAAGTAGAGGATAGCAGCTGCTCTAAGTTCCAGACCAAAGATATTAATTACAACATCTGTTGATTGTTGTGATAATAGCCCAACTCAAAAAGACATGCTGCAAGACTGTAACACAACCCAACACCCCATCTCACCACCATTCACCCCTATATAACTCACAACAAAAGCCCCATTCATTATCGCGAACCAGAACAACATACCAAACAACCATATACAACTCACAACAACATACGAGACATCCTTATACATCTCACAAAAAGTTATATATGAAATCACTAGGCTAACTGTGTTTGAATGGGTTAAAATTGCAAGGTATACTCCTAACTGTAAGTATTTTATTACATGACAATGGGATATTCTATGAAAAAAATATTGGATCTTTGATGTTTCTTTGATAATGATAATGATAAAGATAAAGCTTTCTTATTTCTGAATATGTTACATGACAATGGGATATTTCATGGTTCATTTGGTTCATACATTTCCAAACATGCTAGCAGATACAATGTGTTTTTGGTATTAAAATGGTATCAGGTCCACAAGACCACAACTTAAGTCACTTTTAGTATGGTTTAATTTTATATCTTTCTTTATTGTTTATGTGTAGGTATGACGAGCAGCTAGAGAACTTCTGCAATAAGCCTTATCAGGTTTGTGTTTGAGTCGGGTCAACCCAACACTATTGACATCCCTACTAAGAAGTATACAACATAAACATTTCTAAATAAAGTTTTTGCAATCACATGCGTGAAGTTGAGGGTTCGCGGTTGTACATGAATGTTCAAATCACACAATGTAGTAGTTTATACATGTAAAGTATTTATATTGTTTTATTTGGGGTGGTTTTTGTAATATGAAATAAATCTTAACATAGTGATCGATGTAGTTCACGATGAAAATTACAATGATATATATCATGTATGAGTATGGCAAATGGAAGACAATTTTCAAAGACTTGTCAAGTTTTGGCATCTACATTCCAATATGGGTGAACGAAATTTAGCATGTTGCATGTATTTGATCATAAAACTAAATTAGCTATGGTACTTGCCCGTAACATCATAAAACTAAATTACAATGATATATCATCTGTTTCGATTCCTGTGGATAATGGTTACGAATGTATTGTTTTACTATTTAAATACTTGCGTAATATCGTTTTTTCTTGAAATGGTTATATGTAAGTATGTAACGAGTATAAATTGGGCGCACATTGCGGCACCATTCTAAAAGACATTTTTTTACATGTATTTTTCTTTTCTTTTGAACAATTTTTTTTACATGCAGGCTTTCTATAATTTCATTTTAACAAAATCTAAGTTAAATCGATGCAATGTAAAACTATTAAAAGTTTGTTATTAGCAAAACAAAACAAAACTTGTCTTTTAAATACTCAAAAAGTATATTAAGAAGTTACTTAGGCTAGATTTGATCTTAAGAAAACAAAATTATCTAATATCTAAAAAAATAAATAAATAAATAAATAAAAAACCATAGTTATGTTGTTAATTTGCATTTAAATTTTAAAAGACAAAAAATCTACAAACATTTTATATTAGTGCTCTTTAGTGTCTACAAAATTCTATAAAATGTTATAATGGTTGAACTTACACGAGTGAGATATGATAACACAACCATTAATATTCTAGCATAAGATTAAACTATGATTTGATCTAAATTATCAATACACAAACATAAATAACATGCAGTAGCTATATTTTGTACATAAAGATGACCATGTCTATGCAAAAAATATATATGGACCCTTACCATGCACGTGAAATAATTATAAACCAAAATCAAGAACTGTAATTAAAAAGATAAACAAAAAATAAGCTTATTTGTTTTTAATAGATAAAATACATTATTAAAAACTCTAGAAAAAACCCGTGCGTGCGAACATTATAACTAGTATATATATATATATATATATAGTGAAACTTTATTTTCGAACCTACTTTAAATGCGAGAAGCTGCGAGAGCCACTTTTTAGCCATTGGATTAATTGATCAAGGGTTAAAATGACTTGTGCCATAAATGTAATAAAGTAAAACATTAGGTAAACTTTTGAAAATGGTCGGAGGGTATTTTAGGAGTTTGTTCCTTATTATTTAGATATATTGAATCTCAGATTCGAGTTGAAAAAAATAAAGTCACATTCTATCTTTTTAAAAACCGACTATCTCCCTACAACCCTAATTCACGGTTCTTTTACATCCACCATAGCTTCTTTGATCTCCGCGTCATCGTATCATCCTTAAACCACCGTCCGTTTGTTTAATCATACCTTAAACCGAATATTGAATCCGCCTTATTTTTTGGTCATCTTAAACCACCGTCTCGTTTGTTCATTAATCGGCACCATTTGTCATTGATTTAAGGTTTGTTCTTTTTGTTCATATTGAATCCGCCTTATTTATTTTTTTTTATTAATGTTGATTTTGATTTTTTTTTTTTTTTAAGAAATCGTTTACAGCAAAAATGATTTTATTAATGTTGATTTTTATTAATGTTGACATATGACACCATTCTGGTTTTTGATTTTGTTTTTATTAATGTTGAATTGTTGATGTTGATTTTTCTTTTGGTTTTTCAGCAAAAATGACTTTCTGGAAAAACCCAATATGACCTCCCTTCTTGGTCCATTAGCATTTACATGACTGCAAAGATGAAGTATTTAACACAGCAAAGGTGAGAATTACCTTTCTACCATCTTTTGGTCCAACACCGTTCACTTACCTTTTTCAATATGTTACAAGAAAACAATAATGATATGGGTTGAGTAATTTACAGGTTAAATCTCCAACCATACAAAGAAAGATGAAGACTGCATATATGGGATATGCGGAACACAACGTCACCGGTGCGCGAGTTAGTTTGTCACACTAAAGGTATACTAGTTATTGCATTATCTTTAAACCTTTACCATTCAACATTTTTCTGAGATATTTTTTTTGGTAAATATTGCATGTGCAAGTTCTAATTTATGTATAAAGGTTGTGCCCACTATTTGGTATTGTTCATATAATGACAAATTAACGCATTATAAAGGTTGTGCCCACTATTTGGTATTGTTCATATAATGACAAATTAACGCATTCAACATTGTTCTATACCGGTAGTTGTGGGTTTGGTTAAAAAAAACATATATGCTTTGTGTTTGGATTATAAAACATATATGTTTTGGAAAGATACATATATGTTTACGTATAAAACATATATGTTTTGTGTTTTGGATTATAAACATACATGTTTTGTGTTTATGATTAAAAACATGTTTACATCATTAGTTTAATATACACAAGATTGTGCATATGTGTTATGCTAGTTGTTTGATTATTTTTTTTCTTATTTGTTTGTGGTTTAATTGTTTCGTGCATCTATGTTTCAGATTGATTGATGAAGATGATGATATCATTTAAGATCGGGAAGTGGATGAACACGATTATACATGAAGATAATTTGCGACTTTTGGAGATATATGATTATTGCATGTGTTTTTGTACTTGTAATCAAGTGAAATATAACATTTAAGTATATCAATTTTGTTTTTCTTTTTATAATGATTTCTGTTTTTTAATTTGTGTTTCAAACTTTCAAAAAAAATAATGGTCATGTAAAAATATTGGTAGGTTGATAAAAAAGAATGTTAGCTAAAAAAAACAACTATGCACTTTGAATAATTGAAAACATGTTTGCACCTTGACTACTTGGGAAAAAAAAACATGTATGCACCTTTGCCTATTTGAATAAAAAAATAAAATAAAAAACATGCATGCTCCTTGAGACTTCAAAAAAATAATGATTAGGTATAAAAAACATGTATGCACCATGACTATTTGAAAACATGTTAGCAAAAAAAATATATATATATATATATCCGAATTTTAAAATATATAAAAACGGAATTAAAAAAAAATATGAAAATGTCTTTTATACCCTTTTGAATTAAATAAAAATAACAAAATACAATGAAGCATTAAATGATGTACATTGTGTATTATTAGTTTTAAAAAATGGTTCTCATGATTCTCGCACTTAAAGTAGGTTACGAAAATAAAGTGCTTATATATATATATATATATATATATATATATATATATATATATATATATATATATATATATATATATATATATATATATATATATTGATATCAAGGATGACATAAAGAAAGTTAATGTGAACTTGTCATGTTTCCATCACGAACAAAGTAACTGTCAATCTCAATGTGTTTTGTACGTTGTTAGCGGATCAATTACAAATTGGCATATTTTAAAAAGTTTAAAAAGTAACCTGCTCTTGCCACGTGTTCCCTACCTATAATATTCAAAACATTTTTGTCAAGGGTAAAATGGGAATTTTATCCGTTTTTTCTTTTTTACCTTTGAAATTCAAACGCACATAACTCACAAACGACAAACTTTTAGAAAAAACCGATTGCACCATAATTTCTAAAATTTAATCCTCTTTAATTTGGTATAAATTTTGTTAAAAATTTCGAAACTTATTTTTTTGCATATAAAATGGGTGTTAATTTTCTTGATTTTTTTTGTATTTTTGACCTTATTTTTTACTCTCATAAATGCCAAATCGTGAAAAACTTAAAATATGAAAGTTGTAGATTTTAGTTCACTCTTTAAAGTAAGTGAGGTATCGTACGTTAAATGTGGCGGTTTAGTCATATTTGTTGCACACAATGTGTTTGATGAAATGTCTAGCTTAGATTTTTAGTATTAAAATTGCATTAAATGCTCTAAATTTTATACCACAACGCATCATTAATCATTTTATTAATGTAAGATTCAAAAAGTGATGTTTTTTAGTCGTTAATTTGAAAAAAATGCACGTTTTGTTCATCAATTAGCCTTGTTCATCAGTTAATCTTGTTCATCAGTTAGTATTGTTCATCAGTTAGTGTTGTTCATCAGTTAATCTTGTTCAAGGACTGATTAACTGATGAACAAGATATACTAATTGATTAACTGTTGACCTGTTGTTCATCAGTTAATCTTGTTCATCAAAATATAATTTTGTTTATTAATTTTCTCTCCCATATTACTTTTGTTTATGAGCTTCACTCGTTTTACTTTTGTTCAATAAAAACGAAGTTATGTTAATGAGAGATTTACTTTTTTTATTAAGAATCATGGCATTAACAAGATTTTTACACTCGCAAAATATTAATTTTTTTTATTAATAAAAAGTGTCGTTCATCAATATATAAGTATTGTTCATTAATAAAAATAGATGTTCATTTGTTCATCAATAAAAAGTGTTGTTCATCAGTTCTTTTTATTTTTTTCATCAGTTATATCACAATGTTCATAAAAAAAAGTTATATTGTTCATCAATTTATCAGTTTTTCAAAAAATCATAGTGTTCACCAGTTGTCTAAAAAAATCATAATGTTCATCAGTTAAGTTCACATTGTTCATCAGTTCATCAATTGGTTGTTTGTTCATCAGTTTATCACAATGTTCATCAATTCTTTTTATTTTTTTCATCAATTATATCACAATGTTCATAAAAAAGTTATATTGTTCATTGGTTTATCAGTTTTCCAAAAAAAATCATAGTGTTCATCAGTTGTCTGAAAAAATCATAATGTCATCAGTTAAGTTAACAGTGTTCACCAGTTGATCAGTTGGTTGGTTGTTCATCATTTAGTCTTTGTTCATCAGTTAAAAAAAAAAAAAGCTAAAAGTAATAAAAATAACAAAAGATGTGTTGTAATAAACCAATTAGTGCATTTAAATGTATTTTTATAAGAGAAATCTCCTTTGTGCATTTTATCAAACACTTTGTGTGCACTAAATATGTGTAAAACGTCATATTTAAAATACGATATCTCACTTATATCATATCGAAATTGAGTGATTCAAATTTCTGGGTAAAGAACGGCCAAAAGACTACAACTTTCATGTTTTAAGTTTTACGTAATTCAACCTTTAAATTAGACAAAAGTAGGGTCGAATATGCCGAAAATTTCAAGAAAATCATAACCCACTTGAAATCTAAAAAAAAAAAAAGTTCTGATTTATATATCAAAATGTATATCAAATTAAAGAGGATTAAATTTTAAAAATTATGGTGAAATCAGTTTTTCGTAAAAATTTGTTGTTTGAAAGTTATTTGCGTTTGAAGTTCGGGGTGAAATTAAAAAAACAAGTCAAATGTCCAAAGTACCCCTTCAAACAAAATTCTGTTGACATCTTTTCCTAAACGTTAGATTAATTTTGGTGAGATCCGACGGCGTATAACACTTTTTATACTTTTTAGTTTAAATACACTTTCTATAGGATCTGGGTTGATCTGCTAACAGAATCCATGCAAGTATTCCTTTAAAAATAAATTGATGTCACTTACGATAGTTTGTGTTTTTGTAAATATCTTGACACACTACTTATCAACCAAGTTTCAAAAGTTTTAGACGAAAGTGTTTCGGGTCCCAAACTTTATTGAACCTAAATCAAAATATACCCAATTTTGACCCATTACCTAACATGTTTAGTTTTTTCTCCTCTGATGTGTGGTGCTGAATGAGGTCGTTTTTTCGCAGATATATAAATTTTCATTTCAGCTTTTTTGACGGATCACATGTTAAAATGTTACCTTGTTTTCATCTGTTACTGACAGTTGGAGATGGAGGATGGGGATGAGATCGATGCGATGTTACACCAAATAGGAGATGGCAAGGGAGGCAACATCTAGTGGATTTAGAATATAAATATGGGACTCTAAGAGCACTTGCAACAATAACTTGAGTTAAGGTTTAACTTCCTGTCACGTCTGCGCCATATTAGCTTTAACATTTCACCTTAACTCACCAATAAAAAACACCCGCAATCATAACATTCCCAAGGTTAAACCTTAACTCACCAACAATTTACAAAAACAACCCCTTATTAATTAGGAGCAGAAGTGAAAAAAAAAGATAAAAAAAGGAAATAACGTGCGTTACATGGGTAACGCCCAACCTTTAACACCGAAATAACACGGACCACGATATGGTTAACTTGGGTTAACACCGGATAACTTGGGAATAACTTGGGGGGCACGTTAACATTGCAAGTGCTCTAATGGCAGCTCTTAGCTTTCTCTAAGTTTCTAGTATCTAGGTTGGATTTAAATGTGGTGTACTTATATAATAACTATGTATCCCGAAGATGTGCTATGCAATCTCAAATATGATATGCTTAATGGCCAGTGGCCACCGATTATGCTTATGTTTCTTTCAACTATTATCTAAAATCTACTCGACGACTTTATCTAATGGAGTTGTGTGCCAACTTCCATATACTGATCCATGCTCTTTTAGGTTTATTTGAGAATCGTTTCTCTAAACTTATATTGGTTTATGTTTAGTTTTTATATTGTTTGAAAGAAGACTTGTGACAATCTGATAACAATCACAATGCTATTTGTTTCAGACTTTGGGTTCCAGTATGTGTGATTGTGTGGTGTTTGCATAATGAGTGATATTTTAGCGTTGACAATTTAGGTCGTGTTTTTAAGAGGTGATAAGTGTCTGGGTTAACCCAACCTTCAACTTGGCCATGACATGGTGTCATGGTGACAATTTAATGTGGTACAAACACATAAAGACTAGCAAGCTTTACGAGATGAGTTAGAGCATTCCCAACAATAACACCATAACATCAATAACACCGTTCACGTCAGCGCCACATCAGCTTTAACATTTCACCTTAAGATCCCCAAAAAACACCCACAACAATAACATCAATAACATTCCCAACAATTTACAAAAACAACCCCGCATTTAAGGGCATAAATGAAAAAAAAATATATAAATAAATAAAAAATAAAAATATAAATAACGGGCGTTATGCCACTAACGGGCAGGGACTAACGCTGCAATAACGCCGGAGGTCCAATGGGAATAACGGCTTAACGCCGTTAATGGGGTCTTCAACGCCGTTATGGCGTTACCATTATTCATGCTCTTAATAGTTGGGTCAACTCGACTTAAATCAAGTCAAATAAAAGTATTTTTTGAGCTCAACTCAACAGAGTAGCCTGTGAATTTGTCCAACTCCCCGTAAGCGTGTAATTGAGTTGAACCAAGTCGAGCAATGTCAAGCTCGAACCATGACTTGAGCTTGGCCGAGTATTAACTTTACAGATTAAGCTCAAGCTTATCTTTTGGCTTATGCTTTTTAAACTTTATTTTATTTTTTTATTTTTATTTTTTATTTTGGGCTTATTTTAAAATTTACAAAACCATATCGTTTGTTATATCATACTCCTATCGTCTCAAAATATTGTACACGAAAAAAAAAAAAAAAAAAGACACACACACACATACAATTTAAGAAAACGCCGTTTCTCTTTCTTACTTTTTGAACATAAGACAAATTTACTATTAACTAATTGATTTAAAAATTATTTAAAGCTTGTAATAATAACCTCAAATAAGGTTAATATTGTTAACTTTATCTATATTATCAGATTTATTTTTGAAAATAGACAATTAATTTGAGACAACCCAAAAACTAAATATCAATAATATTTATAAAGCATTTAGACACTTTCATTATATTTAATTTTTAAGACTTTCTAAAATAAATTTTAAGCAAATACAAGTAAAAAAAATAATTTACAAGTATGTTAAGCACAAATCAAACTATAAAAACATTATTTCTTACATACAATTAATACATAAATTTAAAACACATCTTCACCAATATATACAATTATCTAAACACAATATACAAATACAATATTTTTAAGCAAATTCAAGTAAAAAGGAATAATTTACAAGTAATTGAAGCACAAATAAAACTAAAAAAACGTTATTCAACAAATACAATTAATAAACAATTTAATTCACTCATTCATCAAAATATACAAATATTTAACCACAATGTACAATCAAATTAAGCTTCAAAAAATCTAAAATCAACAGTCCAAAACAAAATAACATTTGTTTGTCGAAAAATTTAATCACGATTATGTCCGCCGTCGTCGCGTCGCTGCGATTCACAGATAGTGGACAATAAAGGAGAGACATATAAACTGTAAATGTTAAAAGAGTTAATTGCAATTTTGGTCTTTATGGTATGGCCAAATTGCAGATTTGGTTCATAAAACTTTGAAAGTGCACATGACGTCGCTATTTAGAAGTTTCCTTTGCATTTTTGGTCCCCTGACCCAGACGACGTTAAAATTTCAGGGACCAAATCTGTAATTTGGCCATACCAAAGGGACCAAGTCTGCAATTTGGCTATACCACAAGGACCAAAAATGCAATGAACACTTCAAAATAGGGACGTCCAGTGCACTTTCAAAATTTTAAAGACCAAATCTGCAATTTAGCCATAAAATAGGGACCAAAAATGCAATTCACTCATATTAAAATAAGCGGGTTGACTAAATATAAGCCGAAAACTGATAAAGCTCTTGAAAGAGAACATTGTCAGTAAGGTCGTCTCCTCCAGTACATATAAAAAAAAGGCGTGTACTTTTCAAACCTGTAACAACCGTTGACCAGAAAAAAAAAATGTCAGGAGGAGGTGATGAAGATAAGAAGCCTATCACTGGAGGTGATCAAGGTGCTCACATCAATCTAAAAGTCAAAGGCCAGGTCAACTCATTTCTTCATTTAATGTTTTTATATATAATCGTTTACTTAATCTGTTACTTTTATGTTCTCAACTGTTTACAACTTTAGATGCTTTTTGATTTCTGATGTCCTACGGTTTTAGTTAGTTGCGGATCATTCTCGCTGTTAGGGTTAGTGATAATTTGCATATGCATGTTACACTCTATTGAGGTTAGCTTTTTATAGTTTTTGATCATCAATGTATTAGATGCTTATTGCTCCACTGATTTGATTTAGTTTTGAGTTATCGTGGTTGTTAAGGCTAGGTATTGATGTCTATCTCTTAACATGTGGTTAGATGTCAGGAGGAGGAGGTGATGAAGATACGAAGGCTGACACTGGTGTCTGGTGATCAAGGTGCTCCCATTACTTTGAAAGTCAGAGACCAGGTCAACTCATTTTTCCATCACTTTAGTTAAGTGCGGATGATCATAGCTGTTAGCGCTAGTGATTAGTTTTTAAAGTGACAGTGAATTTAAGTTAGGTTTTACGGTTTTCGTATCATTTATGTGTTTAAATAATTAGTAGCAGGCACCTCATCAATAGGTGTGCAAAATGTGTTACAAGCTCACTTACCAGGTGTGTAACACTCTTACAATTTCAGTGACTTAGCTCTTATCTTGCAAAAAACACCCTACGTGTGAAAATACATTGCAATTACATGCCACACTTCAGAAAAAAAACAATGTTAGTTATGTCAAACATGAGATCTCCTTTAAAAGATTGCCTGTAGAACTTTTTTCATAGTCTTTAAGAAGGTCAATCAAGAATCGGAATTCGGACGTCATACCTTTCAGTTCGCTCCTGATTAAAATTTCTGTATGTTTCTGTCTGCAATTGTACCATGAAACTAAATTTAGGTTTGTTTCTGTCTCCAAGATTAGTTTAATGGCTTATCTGGAATTTTGAGTTGATTGCGGAACATTTATTTGTAGCAGACGTGGAATACGGTAAGGTTAGGGAATATGGAAGTTGACCTAACTAGTCTGATTTACTATCCAGGAATCACTGTTATGTTGTGAGAGAGTACTATAAATGATGATGTGGGTGGTCTATTTTACAAGTGTTTGACTTGGACCGTTATTTACATGGGTGTAGTGATCACTGTTAATGGAGTTGAGGGAGTGCGATTTATGAAATGGGTTGTGAGTAGATAGGGGATTATTTGAAGGATGATGCTCATGTCCTTGAGTCCAAATATTATAGTTTTGTAATGCTTTACTTCCGTGCTGTCTCAACTAATTTCGAGTCAATGACTGGTTGCTGTTTCATTGTAAAAAAAAGTAAAGTAACTCCCAATACCGTCTTCCACGGTGTATGGGGGAGGTTGAGACGTAGACAGGCTTACCCATACCTAAGGTAGAGAGGCTTTCTACCAAAGGTAGAAAAGGACCTCCGGCCTTGCAAGGGGTGAGGATCGAACCCTTTGCTGTTTCATTGTGCATGGTCTATTTATTTTGATATGTTCTGTTTCTTATTTTTTCGGAAATTAGACACCCTTTTTTGTAAAGTTTCGCTGTATAACTGTGAGATGTGTGTTATAGAGAGAATGATTCTAACAAGTTTATGGTAACATCCAGTATTAATGGTAGCGGGATTGAAGAATCATTTTTTTGCGTCATTCCTATATGTTATTTTATGCATTGGGACAATTTTTAGCCCTTAAAGAAGCACTGTCCACTACTCCACCCAACTGCTAACTTATTTATTTCCTCCACATGACCACGTTTTTCAATTTTGGCATACATGATGCACTCTGATATCATCTTCTCATGGAGTATTGGCGTGAACTGATAATCATTATGCCACTACTTGTGTGTTCAGGATGGTAATGAAGTCTTCTTTAGGATGAAAAGGAGCACACAGCTGAAAAAGCTCATGTATGTATATTGTTACCGAAAATCTGTTGATCTAATTGCATTTGCTTTCTTGTTTAATGGACGGCGTCTTCGAGGGGAACAGACTCCTGATGAGGTTTGCTCTCTTCCATTCTCATAGCCACAATTAGAGGTGGATTGACCAGTGGTTGGATGACGTATTATAATGGGCTTGGGATGGCTCATTCTATTTTTTAAGGTGGATTGAAACGGGCTTTGTTGGCTTGACCCTCAAACAAAATTTGACTCTTTTTTTTTTTTTTTTTTTTTTTTTTTTTTTTTTTTTTTTCGAATTATTTCATACAAAAGAATTTCAATGCCATGATAATGCATGTCTTAAAGTAAAAGATATATGAGGTGGCACGCACATCATTTTTTACTTTGGGCAATTCATCCGTTTGACTTATTCACCTTATTGTCTATTGCATATGCGTTATCTGGACATGCTGAGCGGTTACATGTTTTTCTGCAGCTGAAAATGGAAGAAGGCGATGAAATAGACGCAATGCGAAGTATGGGAGGCCCCTGTGGGGTATGTTCCGCTCATTTTTCCTGAAGCTGCCTGTTCTTTCTGTTCAAGTAATCTGTTTATGAGGTCTCTGATTTGTGTTTGAGGTCCGTTTTCTGCTAAGGATTAAACTCATGTAGGATTCATTTCTTTTATTATGTATTTTGTTAATCCAGTATATGCGCTCGTGCTTGAAGTAAGCGTGCTCGTTGGTATGTTTGATTTATTTTGGTTGAGTTGTGGTTTTATTTGATAGATAATGTTAAATGTGTTCTTTACTAGTGTATTATTTTTTTGGCGCCGCCTTTGAAAATTTCACTCAATAGAGACTGAACATGTTTTGCTTGGGCAACCTGGCGATAGCTATGCTGTGATAGCTAGTATAAAATAGTTTTCATTAGCGGGCACTCGTAGGTAACCTTATACCAAAGTAAGATAATCTGCAGAAATAATTTTTGAAGTAAAGTTTTATGTTTTTAGCGTCGTGGCAGCGACACTATTTTCTTCTAAACTAACAAAGTTTATGCTAGTTTACGCCGATCAATTTCAACTTCAATGGGAATGCATGTAAATCTGCCCATGTACATGACTTGAATGCTAGTTCTAGCAGTATATGTGCATTTTCTAATTTGAAATGTTTTTAATCGTTTTGGGCATATCCAAGACCAAATGAGATGTTTGATGAACAAATTTATGACTAAAAGACTCAAAATTACTTGAATCTCAATTCAAGATCTTATTAGCACAATCACAAACCCAAATATCACTAGAATTTGATAAAAGAGTCACAAGAACTGATCTCAATGAGTTCACCACAAATCAACCACGAAACTATACCAAATCCTCCACTGCTACTCAGGTGAGGATCTATTATCTATCTTGATAATAGTTCTATTACAACCAAAGAACAATATGAACAACCGGAACAATACAGCTTTAAGTATAAGAGGGTTTGTGAGAGAAATCGTAAAGATAGCAGGGATTATAAGAGGAGAGAGAAGAGTTCCAGCCTTTCTAGGAAGATTGCACACTTGTCAATTCCAGTCCTTCAGCTTTGATACATCTGTCTAACTAAGACAAACAACAATCTCTACTTTAAACTAAAAATAACAAATATGCATAACTAGTCCCTGTATATATCTGAACCAAAATAAGATTACATTTTTATCACCTCTTCCTTAATCTTATTCTGGAAGACTGGAACATATCAATAAGATTAAGCTTAGAACATAGTAGACCATGATGTATGGTATCCAATCATTTAGTTAGAACATCTGCTATTTGATCAACAATGCCTAATTTAACAGTTTCAATTATCCCAGCTATAAGTTTTATTTACCGGGTCTTTGACCTTTTACCAAAAAAAAAAAAAAGAAAGAAAAAAAAAGTTTTCCCTTACAAAATGCAAGTCAATCTCTAAATGATCAGTTCTTTCATGAAATATGGGATTGGCTACAATTTTAATTATAGAATTGCTATCACAAAACACTTTAACAGGCAAAAGATTTTTGCTAAAAAAGTCTTAAATATTTAAAACCCAAATGATTTCACATGTTACAGAAGCATGAGCTCTATACTCAGCTTCAGCAGAAAATTTTGAAATATTGTTTTTTACTTTTACAAGATACTAAGGATCTACACATGAAAACACGATAACTAGTCACCGATCTCCTAGTGACAACACCTTGCCCAGTCTGCATCTGTATAAGCTTTAAGCTCAATACCAGATGCAAAACTTTTATTAATATTCAACCCTTTACATGGTGAACCCTTAATATACCTAATTACTTTCAATGCAATATCGGATGAGATTTCAAAGGACTATGCATAAACTGACTCAGACAAGAGACTGCATATGCAATATCTAGTAGTCAAGTAAATAAGCTTACCAATGAGCTTTTAATATTATGTAATATTATTCACTATAAGATCTGTATCAGTTGGTTCATGATAAAAACCGATTCGAGATGGTTATTCTCCTTCTAAACTATAACTAAACTAACAACTAACTGTTATACTAATTCATTCTTTCTCTTCTCTGATTTCATCAAATGCCGAGTACAGTATTTTAAAAAAGGAAACATAAACTACTTGCTACTTTTTAGGAGAACATGGACTTGACTATAAGTACTAACAAAACTAAGAGAGAACATGGGAACGTGATTTAAGGACTACATGAATGCTAATAGTAAAGTAGGAAATGGTCTTCACGTCAGAAACATCATAGACCTCATCTTGCAATATGGCTTTAACCGTATCAATACTCCACTCCTCAAAATGAGCCTTGTCCTCAAGGCTCATAGCTCTATCCCTCGTGTTATGTGGTTTCCAAGGTGGTTCCGGTACAAATTGGACAAAAACAAACTTTGGTGGATGACACTGGTGATCGACAAAAAATGTTTTCACGCAACCAAAGATGGGTAATATGCCCTTAACGAGTGTGGCAGGGCTATAATTCTGATGAAGGGTGGCTGAATGGAAGATGCTTTTATCTTGTTGGAATGTTGGTGTTTTGTAAGCTCGGTACATAGGCATTTGTGTGGCCATTTCGTTTACAAGTTTGTGATTCTTGTTGGCAGTCGGAGGTGGTAAATGGGAAGATGGAACTTGTGTGGTGACATCGGCGACAATGTCAGTGATGGTTGTAACAAGGTCGATGGTAGTGGTGATGTTCACAGTAGTACTAGTGTTTTGGGTGACAAAAGCTTATGAGATGATTTCCGGTTTGATGGTATTTAGTGGTGTTGTTGTGATAACTTGTTGTGTGTCTGTCTGTGGTGTGGCGATGGTTGGTGTGTTCGTATAGCGTTGGTTAGCTTGCACAATCGGTGAGATGAAATCTAAGGTTTGTTTTTGTTTTTCGATGATAATCTTGAGTTGGGCGTTGAATGCGGTTTGAGATGCAACGAGTTTGGATATGTTGTCGGCCAGGGTGGCCATGGATTCTTGTAGGGAAGGTGGGTATTGTCTTGGAGGTGTCAAGTAAGTCGATGAAAGCACCATTGATAGAAACCGATTAGAGATGGTTATTCTCCTTCTAAACTATAACTAAACTAATAACTAACTGTTATACTAATTCATTCTTTTTCTTCTCTGATTTCATCAAATGCCGAGTACAATATTTAAAAAAAGGAACATAAACTACTTGCTACTTTTTAGGAGAACATGGACTTGACTATAACTACTAACAAAACTAAGAAGGAACATGGAAACATGATTTAAGGACTACATGCATGCTAATAGTAAAGTAGGAAATGGTCTTCACGTCAGAAACATCATAGACCTCATATTGCAATATGGCTTTGACCGTATCAGTTCACAAGACAAAGCAATGTTAGGCTGTTAAGGAACTGAAGTAGGTTTGCCAACAAGGAAGCCAAATTCAGCAATTAGATCAAGACAATACTTCCTTTGTGTCACACACAAACCATTAGCAGTTTCTAATACCTCAATTCCAAGGAAATACTTAAACTTGCCAAGATCCTTAATCATAAACTTGTTTTTAAGAAAAGTTTTAACATTTTCAATCTCAGACAAACTATTTCCAATAACAATTATGTCATCAAGATACATAAGAAAAACAACAAACACACTGTTATCAGATTTAGTGAACAAGGAATAATCACTTTTACTTTGAGCAAACCCATTTTCAATAATATTAAAAACCCTAAAACAAAACTCTCTCTGGCGACAAAACAATTTAAGTTTTCCTCAACTCTTACTGGTCGATCGATTGTTAAATTTTCTAACTGTTGTCTCATTATTCTTGGCTTTGATTAGCTTCAATAGTGGGCCCGTGATTATTTAATTTAACTTTTGCTCACCTTTGTTGGGGTGAATTTGTAATCGTTCTATTCTTGCATGTGAACCGACTTTGTTCTTTTCTATTTGAATATTAATCGTGGGTCGGTTGCTTCATTGCACGGGTTATCTTGGACATCCTCTATTAATTAAGCATTCAAATTATCACCATACGATGGAGGTTGGTTAGTTTATTGGGGCGTTACGTATAAACCCTAACTTTCAGTTAGGGTTTTATCTTTTGCTTGGTTCGATTATATGGTTGATGCTGGTGTAATTGCTTTGCGTGCCTATTGATTCATTGTTTGTGGGTTTCTTGTGATGGAGAGAGGGTTTTTTAACAAAGATGGTTCTTCGAGTAAGGCTAATTCTAAAGCCACCAACGTGGATGGAAAAGAGAGCGAAAGTAGGTCGCCTAAAGCTGCCTCTACAGCCACCAACTTGGCCGATCAAGTTGGCGTGGATATTAATGCCTTGGAAGCTAGGTTTAAACGCCTTAAAGATCAACATGGATGTGATGTTGATCCTACTGTTGTCGAACCACGTATAGCTGCTAGGGTTTTGCGAAACCCTAGCACTCAAGATGGTAATCTGGGTATGGAGAATTCGTTTGAATCTGTATGGGGTACCACCAATCTGGATAACACAAGTTGCAGGGATACGATTTTTGGTGGGTTGGATTCGAACATGGGGAGCACTAGCCATGGTAAACCGAATATTTCTAAGGAGGATCTTGCCCCTAACGTGGTCAATGCTTCTAATTCTGGTTTTACTGTTACGGTTGATACGGTTTCTGGCACGTCTAACATGGACCAAACTGACCCATGGGCGGAACCTAGGGTGGGGATTGAAAGTAATTCTGGTCCCAACGTGGTGAATGCTTCTACTTCAGGTCCTAACGTGATTGGTAGTGTAACTAACGAAGTGAGGTCATTTGCTAATGTGTTAAACCCGGAACGTGTCTCTAGGAAAGTTAATTTTCGTGCCTTGGTGAATGAGGCAGCGCATCGATAATCATGATACGGTGCTTAGAAGGCTGCTATGGAGGTGTATTCAACGGTATGAAAATACACTTGTTGGCTTCTTTGTTGGCAAGAATGTTGCTTTTCATTTGGTTAAGAACTACGTCTCCAACACGTGGGGTAAGTTTGGTTTTCAGAAACTAATGAAGAATGATGAGGGTGTTTTCCTCTTTAAATTCGAGTCTAAAGAAGGTGTTGAGAATGTTCTTCAACGGGGCCCTTGGATTATTCGCAATTCTCCTCTCATTCTCACTAGATGGACTCCTGATGTGCTATTGTCTAAAAGTGAGGTAACTAGAGTTCCGTTTGGATTAAATTGCATAATGTTCCATTACTTGCATATTCGGAAGATGGGTTGAGCTTAATTGCTACTCAGTGGGTAAGCCGATTATGTTAGATGCTTTACAAGTTCCATGTGTGTTGATTCATGGGGTCGTATTAGTTTTGCACGTGCTCTTGTGGAATTATCATCGATTTTGAGCTTAAACATGTGGTGACTATGGCGATCCCTAACAAGGATGATAGTGGTTTTACTACGGCAAGTATAAAGGTGGAATATGAATGGAAGCCGCCACCTTTGTTCGAATGTAAAGTGTTTGGGCATGATCTTGCTTGTTGTCCTAAGAGTATTATGGAGAATAATGATGTTCCCCACCTCTAATGTGGATGAACACGATGATGGTTTTAAGGTGGTGCGAATCGGAAAGCCAAACCTAAAGGTACGAAGATGGTGGTGGTATTAATATGGGTAAGGGTCCTAGATTTGCACCTAGGAAGCGGTATATGTTGCAAAGGCGAAGACACCGGCAATGCTAGTGGTATTGCTAAAGATACACCAATTACTACGTCAAACTCTTTTGGGACTCTTGAGGTGGAAGATGACTCGGGCATCCCAGTATTGTGGTGATTCTTCTACTAAAGCGGTGAAGACTAGGAAGTCTTACGGTACTACTAAGGAAGCGGTATTGATGGTTCTCGGGGAAGGACCTTGGTGAGGCGTCTAAGCCTCAGGAGAATGGGACTTCTTCTGCGCCAAGCTTGTGAGTGATTCAATGGGATCAATGGATGTTGGTTCTACTCCATTCTTTGAGAAAATTGGTAAGCTTGAAAAGCTAATTATTGATGGAAAGCTACTCTTGTGGATGATGATGGTCAACCTATTCCGTCTACCTCTTCTACTAAGAGAGTCAACCCTTTTTCTAAAGTGGGAGAGATTGTGGTGTCGATTACGAAGATGAGGTTGTTGCTAACCCATTTGATGAGTCTCATTAATATTTTTGGTGGTGGCCACGAGTTTGAAGATGAATATGATGACTATGACTTGACGACTATGCAAAACAGTTCGTGATCTTCGAGAATTTGGATTCCTTTAATGTTTCAAGTTTCAAGTCCTAGGAAGTAATTTTATTTTGTTGTGTCATATGTTATCATTTGAGTAGTGGTTTGTTTCTTGTTTAGAGAATAGGAAGTATCTTGTTATGTAAGCTTTATGCCTATGTAACGGTGAGATATGGGACTTCACTCATATCCATTGTACTTAAACGTTTATTTGGTTAATATATTTACGAGTGCGGGATTACCCCTTTACCCAAAAAAAAAAAAAAGCCCATTTTCAATAAGGAAGCGATCGACTTGACATTCCATTGCCTAGGTGTCTACTTAAGGCCATATAAAGACTTTTCAATCTACAAAGTTTTTTTCATCGAAGGAAAGTAACCATGTGGTAAAGACATATATCTTGTTTCATCTAAATCTCCATATAAAAAGAATTATTAATATCTAATTGGTATAAAGTCCGGTTATATTGCACAACAAGATTAATCAAACATCTATGATTACAATTTTAACCACATGAGAAAAGGTTCATCAAAATCAACTCCCTCCCTTTGATTGTAACCCTCTTAGTAACTAACCTAGCTTTATACCTCTCAATTTCATCATCAGATTTATATTTGATCTTAAACACCCATTTACTTCCAATGACCTTTGTTCCAACAGGAAGATCATAGTTTCAAAGTGTCATTCCTATATAATGCATCCATTTCTGAATTCATTGCATCAACCCAATACTTATGTTGAAATACTTCCCAAAACCTGTTAGGTCCAGTACTTTTATTAAGAACAGATGCAAAACACAAGTTTCCTTTAGTTAAATTTGAGTAATTAACATATTTTTCTAAACCATATTTGACCTTAGACTCAACAAAAAAGTCATTGAAATTTTTTGGAAACATAGAAGGTCTTGAAGACCTTTTAAAAATAGATTCTTGATGAATGGCTTCATGAGAATGAGTATCAGAACCATTACTCTCAGAATTTTTATTAATAGTGTTATCCTCAAGGGCTGCAACCCTCACACCCTCACTGGTAGATGCAATTAAGTCCTGAGAATGCCCCCCCATCACCCTTATGTTGGACTTCAAAGGTACTGCCTAAGTGAGCAGAAGAACTGCCATGCCTCTTAGGGCTGGGTTTCCTTCTCTCCTCATCATTGGGCATATCAGTAAGGCCATCAAGAGTGTCAGAATTAAAAAGTTCGAATGATTTGTCTCTTGATCAGGTTGGTTTTGAGCAAAAGTATTTTGTTTAAAAGGAAAAATATCTTCAAAAAATTTAACATCTCTAGAAAACAAAACCTAACCATTTTCAAGACTCCACAACTTATAATCTTTTTTAAAATTTGAATATCCAATTAAAACACACTTTTCAGACCTACTTCCAAACTTATCATGATTATTAAGAATTGTAGCATAAGCAAGACACCCAAAAACTCTTAAGTGGCTAAGAGAAGGAGGTTTATCATAGACAAGATCAAAAGGAGATTTTCCATTTAGCACAGAGGATGGTAATTTGTTAATCAAATAGGTAGCTGTTAGAATACGTTCAGACCACATATTCAGGGGAATCCCTCCCTGAAACAAAAGAGATCTAGCAACATTAAGAAGATGCCTATGCTTTCTCTCAACAATGCCATTTGTTGAGGGTTATAACTACATGAAGTCGATGAGTAATGCCATTAATTTCAAAAACTTATTAAGCTGTTGATTAACAAACTCGGTCCATTATCACTCCTAAAGACCTTAATAGTTTTCCCAAACTAATTTTAAGAAAGTTATAAAACACCATAATATTTTCAAACACTTCAGTTTTATTTTTAAGAAGATAAACCCAGATTTACCTAAGAGTAGTCATCAACAATAGTGAGAAAGAATCTAAATCCATCTATGCTAGTAACTTTTATGGTCCCCATAAATCTAAGTGAACCAATTCACCGATATCTTTAGAAATATGATCCCTTAAAGGGAAAGGTTCCCTAGATTGTTTAGCATTTTGACAAATATCACAAACAAAACTAGAACCATTATTTTCAAAAATCAAACTTTTGTTCAAAACGTTTAGAACTTGGTATGTAGGGTGACCAAGCCTGCAATGCCAAGTATATTTAAATAAAAACACACACATTATTAACAGATAACCTCTCAAGGTTAGTACCTTATCTGTTTACCAGTCCCCATAATTTTCCCTGCCCTCAAATCCTAATTTAAGATATACCAATTAGCCTCATCAAAAGCAAATATCAATTCACTGTCCCGACAACCTTATGAACAGACACTAAACTTACACAATATTCAGGTACAACCAGTACATCATATAGTGTTACATAACTTGTTAAAGGCATATTCCCAATCTTAGAGATAAAAGCTTGATCCCATTGGGATGTGAAACTTTATCTTAAGATGTGAGACATCAATGACATTAACAAGATATTTATCACCATATGTCATATGCCGATTAGCCTTGAATCGACTATAAGACCATTACTCACAAGTTTAGAATGGATCATAGTGTTTGAGCAAAAAAACTTACTAAAATTTTGATTAAAAAATCTTCATGTATTAAAATAAGTACCAAATATATTGGCATGTACAACTTTTTCAGAAATAGAGTTTTCCTTGATCAAAGAAATAAGAGTGGCCATTTGTTCATCTGAAAAGGCAGAGGAAGAAATGGATCCAACAAAATTGTTAGCAACATTTTTTCCTTTAGATTTTGTCCATTTTTCTTTTTCCCAAAATTAGAAGGGTATCTAATAAGTTCGAAACATCTGTCTATAGTATGTCCATTAAATCCACAGTGTTCACAAACCAAAGAAGGACCACCAACAGTCTTTCTATTATCATTAAACCTAGGTCTAGAATTAGCTCTAGAAACATTACCAGAGGCTTGTGGCCTCTGAAAGTTCCCTCTATTTCCCACATTAGAAAAAAACAAAGAAGACTGAGACCTTTGAGAGGTACCAGTACTAGTTCCAGACACAACAACTCTGTGAGACTCCTCACTAGAAATAATAGCAAATGCACCTTTGACATTAGGTAATGGATCTCTAGACAAAATATTAGACCTTGTTTGCATATAAGTATCATCCAACCCCATTAAAAACTGCATTAACTTCATAAGTTGATTATGTTTTTTGAAATCTTATGCTGCATGACAAGTGCATCTGGGCAACTTAACAAGAGCATCAAACTGTTTCCACAAATACTTAATTTGTTAAAATACTCAGCAATTGGAGCCCCATTTTGACTTAAAGAGTTAATTTTATGATGTAAATCGAAAGTGGCAGATCCATCAACTCTATCAAAGGTTTCCTTTAATTCATTCCAAACATATGATGCTTTTTTTTGAAAAAAAATTGACCCAGATCAACTCTTCAGTGATAGAATTTAAAATCCACTCAAGAACCACTGCATTAACTCTGTCCCACTGTCTACCCAAAACCTCATCAACATTAGACTTCCTACAAGTACCATCTATAAAGCCAATTTTATTTTTCGCTTCTAAAGCTAACAACATAGCACCTGACCCGACATTATAGCTTTCAGTACCTTTAAGTTTGATAGACACAACAGTCAAAGAAGTAGAATCATTTGGGTGTAAATGTAAAGTGTTACTAAGGTCAAGTTTACTAATTAGCGTAACATTATCCTCACTATCATTCTCAGACCCATGCACAAAATTTTCAACATCAGAATTAACCATATTGACAATCACAATATACAGAAACAAGCACACAAGAAAAGGAAGAGGAGGTAGTTCTCAGGCTTTCCTTGCCACTCGAGTGGTAGGTCGAGTCTTGCGCAAGCACCTGAGACAGTTAAGAATAACAAAAATAAAACAAAGAAAGACAATCACACCACAACCAACACAATCCTCGACTTCCAATCAAATCCAAATCCTATCCTCAAGCGGTCTAAATACTAAAAATAAAGACAAGAAAAGAAATAAGGGTGTGAGAGGTGTTACGGTCTGCATGACCAGTGACAATCGCGAAGCAAAACCTCTATGTTCTTGATTCACTTAGTCAAGAACACGTAGTACCATGACCAACCAAGATCCCAAATCAAATATTTCAAGAATAGTACCAATCCATAAACAATAACAAGAACCACCTCAATATTTACATGATATCACAGATCGATCAATTAACACAAGTTAATCAACCAAGAAAGCCTTAGAGATCAAAACCCCAATTTTACCCAAACCTTAATTTCTTCCAAAATTAGGCGTTTTTGAAAATTCCTTTAAAAATAAGTAATTAACAACTAGAAAACTAATTAACACCAGTTAACTGTCAAAAAAACAACTCCGATTTTGGTAAACCCCAAGTTTTGTCAAAACCTTAATTTAAAAAAAAACCTGATATAGAGCAGATAAAGAACCTCGCTCTGATACCATGAACAAATTTATGACTAAAAGGCTCAAAATCACTTGAATCTCAATCCAAGATCTTATTATCACAATCAAAAACCCAAATATCACTAGAATCGACACAGAATCGATCTACGGTATGTGCTAAAACACATACCATTTCTTTACTAAAATAGACCCAAAATAACTAGAAAAGAGCCGCTTATGTCTAATATTTGTTGGTTTTTGAGTTTATGCATGTCAGTACGGATATGACAAAAAGACAAAAAAAAAACAGAAGAAAGGCAAGAGAATGAGAAGAGTGCAAAAGCCGATCTTTGGGATGCGATTCTATGGACTTTGATGCTCAAAAGTGACATTTACGGTTTACGGATCAATATTGGGAGTTTTCACATTAAAACCTTCACTTTCCTAAAATTACACTTTTCACCCTTAACTTTGCAAAAATGTCATTTTTAGCCCCTTAACTTTCTCAAAAATAACCAAAGTCAAACCTCAAGTTTCATGATTGGCATGAAAGACCCTTGGATTATGTTTTGGAAAGATGGCAGATTTGGTCCCTTTTGTTTGCAAAATTACAATTTACACTTAAATCTAAATCCTAAAACAAAACCAAGCCCAAAAAAATAAAACTTCCCTTTTGCCTAGTCGAAGCCCAACAAATAAATCACCCTTGACCTGACCCCTGTCGCTTATCCACTGAGCCCCCAGCAGCCTCTCGTTTGAACCTTTTCTCTCATTTGAACCCCAACCTTCACCCTCGACCCTAGCCAAAAACTACACATGACCTTTCCCCACTTTATTTACCCATCAGTCAACACACTAACACCCAAAGTCAAATCCAATAAAATAAACCCCAAAATTAAAACTTGCCCAAACTCATCCAGAATTACTGTTTATCCTCTCCATATTTTACCCTGCTCTTGACACAAAATTACCCGTACTTAAGAGCCTGACATGTCAGAGTACATGTTGGCAATCTGTGTGCCAAGGGAATGACAAATAGGCAGAAAGGAGTTTTGTGATTGGAGGAGACACTTCATTCAAGCAATCCAATGGCTCAGATTGAAGTGGTGATGTAAGAAGGAGATCAATGGCTGTGATTTGTGATCCAGAAGCATCCTACAATCCCTGATGAAGCTCCTGCATCACCTATAAAAACCCACACCTTTACCACAGATGATTTGTTGTTGGATCGATATACTCTAACCAAACTAACTATGTAGCTTGTAAGGGCTTAGCAACCTCGGATAAATCCTAAGTTACTAACAATGGAACACTGATATAACTTTACTAAGTATGCGAAAACTACTTCAATAAAGCTAAGAAGAATAACTTTAACTTCAATGATTTTATTAATACTATGAACACCTTGATACAGTTCACTAACAATCCCTAACAGCTCTAATATTCTCTCTAAAGTCGTATTCTAATAATCTAAGAACGTATCTCTAATGCCAATCTAGGGATCCTTTTATAGGCATAAGGATAACCCTAGTCGGTTTACAATTATAATTCTTGTACGACAAGTAATACTAAACTATGAATATTCTAGAATTACATAATAATCCTTAACGATTTACATAGCAGTCCTTTATCCTTGCAGTACTTTGATGAGTGAGCAGTACTTTGACTTTCTTCATTAAGCAGTACTTTTACTTTTCAACAGCACTTTGACTTTATGTCCCAACAATCCTCCCCTAACTTGAATTCTACTTGCTTGATTTCAAGTTCCTTTGTATCTAAATCTTTAACATCTTTTGTCTTCAAGGAAAGATTGTATCTTTATCTTCAAATTTATGTTGTACTTTCTGTGCTTGTATTATCATCATCAAAGTAGTTTTTAAAAGTACTCCTTTTCAGTAACTATCAGCAATCTTCATCTTTTCAGCTACTCAGCAACATATGGCAAATTGTACATCCGATCATAAAGTTTCAGTCTATTCTCATCACTTCCAGGTGTGTAAACTCCTGCGAGAGGTGAATTATTGAAAATTTTAATGGATTTTGATGTCTCTTTAACAAAGCCATTAACTATTGAGTAGCCAATGTTTAGTGTGTAAAACCATGGTACATTGATAACCATATGATTTTTAGCAAATCATCACTATCAACGGTTTGTTTTGTCTTTACCAAAAGCGGTACCCTTTTGGGCTAGTTAGTTCTTGCAACCATGGTGAACTAATTACCATATAAATGGTTTTACGACCTTTACCACAAGCCATTTTTCTTGTGGGCTGTGACTCTTCACTATATTAGATATAGTGAGTTGATTACCATACAACTTATTGACAAGTTGTCAACCATTCAACGGTTTGAGATATCTTTACGAGCCGTTTGCTCATGGATTAGCCAATCCTTTTGTTAGACATGGTGGACTGATAACCTTTTGTTATAACCATCTCAAAAACCATTGGTTCTTTGTTAACTTTTTTTTCAAAATATTTTGCACTTAACAAAGTTTGCTTATTCATTATTAAAATTGTTTCTTGGTTTTGTCTTTAAGCGATGCTTTAGTTAAAATCTTGTTTGATCGCGATACTTTGAATAAAGTAATGATTTTTCAAAACACTTATACAATTATGAATCATACCAGTATTTATGCATCATCATCAGCCATAGTTGTCCATCTGATAAACAATTCAATGACCATAAGAGCAGTTTCATTATCCTCTTCAACATGCTCTACTTTGGGTGTATCAGCTTCCTCTTCTTGTAGAACTGTTGAAGGACCAGCTTCTTCTTCAAAATTTAGAATCCTTGGTGTAATTAGCTCTTGTCTATATGTTCCTTGAAGAGCAGCAACACCTTGATCAGCAACACTTTGTACACCAGTACTTTGTGGCTCGGTACCTTTAGGCTCAGTAGGCTCAGTACTTTGAATATTAACTTGAGCTTCAGTACCTTGAGGTTCAATCTCTGGTTCTTCATAATGTTCAGCATATTCATTCAAATTTTCTTGCTCAATATCCTCCCAATTGGAATGAAGGCGCTTGTGAACCTTCTTGCTGTTGAAGGCTTTGTAAACTTCCTTCCTTTCTTCTTACGAGACTTGACCCATAATCTATGATGTTGAACTAAAGGCCATACAAATTTCTTCAATCTTCTAAATTTGTTGTTCAACTTCATCGGTTAATGCGACTTGAGCCTCAGTAGCTTTCTTCAATCTCACCAATTCTCTTGTTAAGACATAGTTATCCATAACCAATCCTTCAGGAGGTATATCTCCCTCATCTCCTCCAGATGTTTGATGCCCATCTGTGGAAGTATAATCATTGGGAGATGATGGTGGGTTTACCTCAGGTTCTGAATCATCATGAGCAATATCTTGTGGAGATGCAGTACCTTCTTGTGTTGCAGTACCTTCTTGGGAAGCAGTGCCTTGTGGAAAAGCAGTATGTTGAGAAGGTGAAGTAGTACCTTCCCTTGAGCCTGAACTCACATGTTCTTCACTTGCAGCAGCTTCATCTCTGACTGCTTGCACTATCTCCATCATCTGTGCGGTTAAAGGTGTAGCCCTTCCAGAGAATTTGTCACTCTTCCTAGCCATGAAGGTGAACACCTTTGGGGGTTGTACCACAACAGGTAACAAGCTCGAAGGTTTTGGTACATCCTGAAGTTGTTTGTTCAAGAAAACTTGAATAAATCGTGGGTACATTAACCATGGTGAACCATTGGAGATATGGGAGAGCATACCATCAAGAATCAGTCTTGAAAAGTTAAAGAGGCGATTGGTAGCTAATCCCACTAAAGCAGATGCAATATTTGATCCAAATTACTCCCATGAAGTACTCTTTGAACTTATGCAATGAAGTAACACATGAACCAAACACTTCCATTGTGGACTAAAAAAGAGTTTCTTGAAAGTTGTTTCAGTTAAAGACCCTTCATACCCAATATCCCTTAATGTATCCCAAATCAGTTGTTTGTCAAAACGAACAACCCCTTCCTCATCATCAAACAACAAATCTTCCCGAATAGAGGCTTCACTAACTTTAACAATCTTCCCAGCAACTTTAGCCTGAATATATGATTCATCATCTTCCATATGAGATCTAGCAGTTGCCCAAAATTGTTGAATCCAAGGCTCGATGATGTCAGGTTCAACCAAAAGAGCATAATTAATTGGTGATCCAGCGAGAAAATCAACTATGTCATGAAAAAGAACATTGGCTGGTGTTTTATCCAAGTTAGCCACCATATTATGCTTACTAACTGTGTTTCGGTTCGCCATTATTGTGGTATAAGAGAAATTGGTTCGATGAATAGTGAATGTGAATAAGATTAGAGAGATATGGAAAATATTGATAAGTACAAAGATGAGAGGAAAATCGGAGGTAGTTGTTTATAGCTAAGATTTTAAAAATCACATTGATTAATACGATTACTGTTATTTGAATTTTACCCCATCTTTTGACCGTTGGAACAATACATTGATAAGACAAGCGGTGATTTCCACGTAATCGGTACTTTCAAGCGGTACTTTCACATGATGCTTTCAGATATACAAAAGCAGTACTTTTCCATCCTCTTCTTCTCAATGGCAAAAACATCAAAAAGACATTGTTTATCCTCCCCTTAAACAATGCATAGGACTATTTGGCTAACTAATAATTCCTCCCCTTAACTGTAGCTTAATAGTTAATCATCCCAATACTCACCACCAAGTGAGTGAATCTTGAAACATCAAATCCATTTGTGAGTAGATCAGCTACATTATCATCTGTGTGGACCTTGACAACATTAATGCGTCTATGCTCATAACAATCTCGAATAAAGTGATGCCTAATCAGATGTGCTTGGTCTTGGGTGATAAATGGATTCTTCACAATGCAAATTGTACTCTCATTATCAATGTTGATAGGAGTATTCTTGAAGTTGAACCCATAATCCAAGAGTTGATTACGCATCCATAATACTTGTCCATGACATGGCGACAACATATTACCTTCAAAGGATGATGTTCTTTGCAATAGTTTGTTTCTTACATTGCCAAGAAACTAATCTTCTTCCAAGATCTTGGCATCCTCCGGTGGTTGATCTTCTATCATAATTATCACTGCATTGTCACTATCGAAAAAGCTTCCAAGTGAAAAGGTGAATCCTTTGGATACCACAACCTAACTTAGGTTGTTGTTTCAAATAACTAAAAATCCTCTTGTTTGCATTCATATGAGAGACCTTGGGTGAGACTTGATATCTTGCACATAAACAAACAGCAAACATGATATCATGTCTAGATGCAGTTAAATACACAAGACAACCAATCATAGATCTGTAAAGCTTGACTTCTACAGGTTGACCATCTTCATCCTTGCCCAATGAGTTGATAGATTTTATGGGTGTGGTGACCGGCTACATAGCATCAAAATTAAACTTCTTAAGAATGTCAGTGACATACTTATCTTGACTAATAAAGATTCCAGCCTCTGATTGTTTAACTTGAAGCCCCAAAAAGAAAGTTAATTCACCCATGGAACTCATTTGAAATTCTTGTTGCATCAGCTGCTCAAATTCTTTCACCATAGACTGTTTTGTAGCTCCAAAGATGATATCATCTACATAGACTTGAACAAGCATGATATCCTTCTTGTATCTCTTGATAAATAAAGTCTTATCAATTGCTCATCTCCTGTAACCATGTTGCAATAAGAAAGTGGAGAGTCTTTCATACCAAGCTCTAGGTGCTTGATGAAGGCCATACAGAGCCTTAAAAACTTTGTAGACTTTGTTTGGATGTGCAGGATCTACAAAACCAAGAGGTTGTTTGACATAGACCTCCTCTGTAATCTTGCCATAAAGAAATGCACTTTTGACATCCATTTGATAAACAAGAAAGCCCATATCTGATGCAAAAGCAAGGAATATTCTAATGGCTTCAATCCTTGCTATAGGAGCAAATACTTCATCATAGTCCACTCCTTCTTCTTGTCTATATCCTTGAGCAACTAATCTTGCTTTATTCTTGATGACATTCCCTCTTTCATCTCTCTTAACTCTGAAAACCCATCTTGTACCAATGACTTTCTTTCCATCTGGTAGATCACATAGTACCCAAACTTCTTGAAGTCTGAATTGAAGAAGTTCTTCTTGCATGGCTTCAACCCAACTCTCTTTAGTTAATGCTTGAGCTACATTCTTGGGTTCTTCTTGAGAGATAAAACAAGTGAATAAACATGTTTGATGATCCTTATGATTCAACCTGTTTTGTTTATACACAAAGCTAAGTAAAGCATTATGTGGTTTAGAAAAACCTTTAGCTTTGGTTCATGTGAGCACTCCAAAAGTAGAAGGTCCAATGATTTGACCAGTAGGATGATCTTTATGAACACTTAATGTAGGAGTCTGTGGAACTTCAAGATCATCATCCAAATTTTTGAAATCAGCTCCTTCATTGGAATTTGAGAAAATACCTTCATCATCTAATTCATCATCTGTGTCCTCTAATCCAGGCATGTTCGGATCATTCAAATCATCAAATCTTGTCAATAGGTGCAGTAGACTTTGATCCAAAGTACTGTGAGAGTAAGCTGTAGAGTTACCCTTCTTCTTTGTTTCTTCATAAGCTCTTAGTTGTTCATCATTATAAGATTGTGCTATTGTTTCTTGAAAAAGCATCCTATTAAGTTCATCTTGAATAGCTTGATCTTCAACAGACAAAGTTGATTTAGGTTCAATAGTACTTTTCTCCTTAATAATTATGGGTTCTTCATCAGGAACATCATCAGATCTAATATTAACTCCATGAACAATGTACTGCAAATCTTCTTCTTTGTGATCAACTTGATTTTCTTCTCTAACAGGAACATAATTCATGGAAGGAGTCAGAACATCAAGATCAAACATCCAATTAGGACCTTTTCCTTTTTGATTTTCTTGATCTTCTAAAAATTCAACATGAAGAAAATCTTGAACCTTCTTGGTAACCATGTTGTACACTCTAAATCCTTTACTATTGGTGCAGTAACCCAATAAGTATCCTTCTTCTGACTTGCCATCAAACTTTCCCAAAGCATCAATAGTATTGAGAATAGTCGAGAGGACATCCAAAAGGTTTTATAAAGCGTATGTTAGGTTTGTTTCCATTAGTAACTCATAAGGTGTCTTCATCGAGGTTTAGTGGTGATACTCTATTCACACATAGCAGCAAGATGCTACGACCCATTGAAAATTGAATAGGTAATTGTGAATCTGAAAGCATTGTTCTAGCTGCTTCTATCAAAGTTCTGTTCTTTCTCTCTTCAACACCCTTCTGCTGTGGAGTTCTAGCAATACTAAACTCCCTCTTGATTCCTTTCTTGGCACAAAACTCATCCATAAAATTGTTCTTGAATTTAGTCCCATTATCACATCTAATACCTCTTACTTTGAGTCTCAATTGGTTTTCAAGGGCTATTATAAGGTCAAGAATAGCATCAAAGGTTTCATCTTTAAATCCCAAGAAAAAGACCCAACTAAATCTACTGCAATCATCAATTACAACTAAGCGATTACTTTTACGGTTTAGACTTGCAATGCAAAACAAGTCCAAACGGATCCATGTGTAGCAACTCTAAAGGATCTCTAATAGTTCTTACCTCAATCTTCCTGCATGAAGCTTTGTGTTGTTTACCCTTCTTGCACGCCAAACATGAGTGATCATTCTTGTATGTTTTGGAAGGTAAACCTCTAACTAAATTTCCTTTAACCAACTTGTTGATATTCTTAAAATTCACATGGCCTAATATTCTATGCCACATATGTGCTTCTTCTAGTGTTTCCTATGCTATTAAACATGTTGCTCTTTTAGAAGAGTTAAGACTCTTCATATCCAGACTGTACACATCATTGGTTATTGGTACTCTCAGTATCACCAAGTTATCATCAACAAGCTTGAATTCAGGGGAAAGAATGAGACATTCCGTGTTAGTGAATAACACAGGGTGCTTCTTGTCGCGGATCCGAGAGGCCGACAAAGGTTGAACTTGAGCTCCTTCACATGAACATTCTCAAAATCTATACTTCTGTCTTGATGGTTCCTTTGCGATGAATTCGTCCTCCACTAGGATCATTCCCAAATGAAACTCTTCCTCCAAAATAAGATCTAAAGTCGTGAGAATCTCTTTATCTCTTGTCATGCTTCGAGCAACCACTATCCATAATTAAATGATCTTTAAGCTCCTCTTACGGGTTGCCCCGCACAAAGATAAAGAGTTAGTTAATTTTAGGAACCCAAGCCATTCTTGACTTGTGTTCCCCTTGTGAGTTAAATACTTAAATTCTTTAAGTATGTAATTTCCAATCGTTAAACACATGATCAATTATCTTTGGTCGTTCCAAAACTTGTGTTGGTTTTCAAAATCTCTTTTGCATCAAAATTCTACGTATTATTTTCAAAATCTCATTTCACTTTTTCTTCTTTGAAATCTTGTTTGTTCCCATCGATTACTTTCTTTCTTAACCCAGCTGGTTTTAACTTTTTGGGTAGGTTTCTTTGATCCAGATTCTCTTTTTGAGGTGTAACGCCTTCTAGATTGATAGTAATTAGATCTCCTAGGGCTTCCATTCTAAAAAGTGCTAGCAATACCTTGACTAGGTGAAAATCTAGCAGTACTTTGAGAAGGTACTGCTTGAGAAACTTTTGGCTTATCAGTAACTTGAAAGGAGTTTGAGGGTACTGGTGGTTTTGAAAAAGGTCTTCTCTGGTGAGGGTACCTATAGTCTTGTGAGAAGTTGTTGTGGTTAACCCTATGTGAATTATTCCAAACTGGTTTAGTCTCCCTTGGCTTATGGTTGGTAGATCTGGTCTTTGGGAAATTGCTTAGATATTCTTAGTGAAAGTCACAGTCTTTAATTAAATGACCAGGACTATAACAAACAAAACACAACTTTTGACCCATACTCCCAAAATTTCTTCCTCTAGTTCTATGACCAAACCTAACCTGACTTTTTGGTGAATTATGAAAATTATTTTGACCAAAATTATTCCAAAAAGGTTTAGCAGTATTTTGAAAAGTGTTTCTTAAAGGTACTATTGATCGTCTAGCAGTACTTTGAGAAAAAGGTACTGCTTGACTCTTAACATTATCATCCTTAAGTTTCTCAACTGTTTCTTTTGGGGCTTCTGAACTAGATGGACCTGAAGTAGATTGACCAGTAAGCTTTTTCCTAAACTCTAAATTGTCTACTCCAAAATGAGAAACATCTATCCTAAGTGGTTGAAAACTACCAGTGGGATGAGGAACTGCATGATAACCCTTGTCTTTCTTAAATCCAGGAGGTGTTTGACTAATAGATTCCTCATTACTAGATGTGTTATCTACATAGTTAATGAGTTCATCATCACTAGTTGTTATATCCTCAGAATCAAGTTGTTCCTAATCACTAGGTGGGTTCTCTTCTATGCTACTAAAATCCATACCAAAACCTAGGCCAGTTTTAATGTGTGCTCTTTTCTGTTTTTCAACAAAACTAACATGTGAAAGGCCAGATTTTCCCCAAGCAGCAAATTTTTCTAACAATTCATCCCTTTCCTTAGTCAGCTTTTCAATCTCAGAAATCTTACATCCTTATTTCCATTCACTTAATTTTAATTGATAATCCTGTTGTTCATACTTTTCTGCCCAAGCCATTTCATTATTTTCATGTGTTATAATTTTAGCTTCCATAGACTCTAAAGTAATTTGATAACCAGCTACCTCAGACCTAGCCCTTCTACAATTATCTCTTTCAGTTACATAATCTTTAAGCACTTTTTGATAAAAATCATGACACTTAGAGCATACCTCAGAGATAGGGGGTGAACTTGTTGAAGTAGCTACCATAGCTAGCAGAACAGGTTCTTATTCACTTTCCATGCTCCAATCAAAGTTTCCAAGACCATCTCTAGATTCTATAGCAGCAAATCCGGGTTCCTCATCAAAGGCTGTGCTCCAATCAAACTTTCCACTGCAACCATAGAGTAGGTTACTGGTTCATCATCAAATTCAGCACTCCAGTCAACCTCTGATAGATTTTCTTGAGCAACCAAAGCTTTTGTTTGATGTAGGAATTTCCTTGAGTTCAAGCTTGGGTTTTCAATCATTCTGTTTGCACGATATTTGGAAAACTTGCACTCTCTTGCAAAGTGTCCAGTTCTTTGACAATTAAAGCATTCAATCTTGGACTTGTCAAACGTTATACCTGTTTGGGTTTGAAATCAATGCCTCTTCCTGTTTTCTTCATGAACTTCTTGATCCTAGCGATGATCATAGCAACTTGCCACCTTATATCAATTTCTTCAAGAGCATCTTCTTCAATTTGTGACAAATCTTCTTCATAGCGACGGGTAAAGTGGCTTCTTGAGCAAAGAATGAGCATACAACTTCATCGAATGGATGGTGTTTGTTGGTGAGGAGGTAAGAGTAGGATAGGCAACGATGCTTTGAGCAACAAGACTTTGATTAGGATAATCGATACTTTTATTGAAAATCTTGTCTTTCTTTCGAGAAGACACAAACGCAATCTTGTGAGATTTTGAACTTGTTTGGCCATTCATCTCATGCTCATACACCTTTAAGTGGTTGTAAAGATCATCAAAGTCCATAGTGTCCAAACCGGGTTGTCCTCGATCATAGTAGCAATCACATGCCATACCGATGGCAAACTTCTTAAGAACTTGAGGTTTGCGTCTTCAACAAATACCTCGCTTTGTATAACTCCGAAGATCTTTGAGAAGATTTTGGAATCTATCATAGGCGACATCAAGACTTTCTCTTTCCTGCAAGTGAATGTTTCAAGCTGTTGTTTCAATGATTTCTATGCATCTTCTTGGAAGCATCATTACCTCCAAATCTTGTCTTGAGAGCAGCCCATAGTTGTTTTGCATCCTTAGCATCATGAAACTTGAGTAGGTGACCATCAAGAATAGCGAGATAATAGTATGTTGAGAGCATTTTCTTGATTTCTTCAGAATCGCGGCAAGACAAGGCAGCCTTAGGTGGTTTAGGTTGTCTAGGAATTTCTATAGGATCTTGAATAACTTCATTACCATTGACAATTACATTCCACAGTGCATGGTCTGTAATAGCAATGTACTGTCTCATCTTCATGCTTCAGAGATCATATTCTCCTTTCTTGATGATAGGAATTCTGAGTGTGGTGATGGATGAGGGTGGTGAAGCTTCAGTCGACATCTTTAGGGTTTGTTTTTAACTAGGTTTAAAGGGTTTCTTCTTAATCAGAGTTTTCACACAAGCTCTAATACCACTTGTTGGATCGATATACTCTAACCAAACTAACTATGTAGCTTGTAAGGGCTTAGCAACCTCAGATAAATCCTAAGTTACTAACAATGAAACACTGATATAACTTTACTAAGTATGCGGAAACTACTTCAATAAAGCTAAGAAGAATAACTTTAACTTCAACGATTTTATTAATACTATGAACCTGCTTGATACACAGATTCACTAACAATCCCTAACAGCTCTAATATTCTCTCTAAAGTCGTATTCTAATAATCTAAGAACGTATCTCTAATGCCAATCTAGGGATCCTTTTATAGGCATAAGGATAACCCTAGTCGGTTTACAATTATAATTCTTGTACGACAAGTAATACTAAACTAAGAATATTCTAGAATTACATAATAATCCTTAACGATTTACATAGCAGTCCTTTATCCTTGCAGTACTTTGATGAGTGAGCAGTACTTTGACTTTCTTCATTAAGCAGTACTTTAACTTTTCAACAACACTTTGACTTTATGTCCCAACAATTGTCTAGTTTTCAAGTATTTAGAAAATTGTTACCATTTACTTTTAATTGTCAATTTATTGTTAACTAGTTTTTAAAGTCGTTTGTAATCTTAATCTGTATTCTGCTTTATTGAAATTTGTGTTTTAAAGTTCTAATCTCAATTTCATTCAAATCCATTATTTGCTAATTAATTGTTGGTTGCAAGTTCTTATTACAGTTTCATCAAACTCACAGAAGCTTCTATAAGCTTTTGTGAGTTCATTGTTTCTTAAAGCTTCTCTAAAACTCATTTTCTCAATCTGGTCAACAAAAGTCAAAATGATTTCAGGTTAATTTCCAGTTTTATTGTGTAAAAAAGTTAGGTTTAGTGTTACCATGCTTAATTTGATTCAGTTTTAATCAATATTCATCAAGGTTAAAGGAATAGTTGCAGTTTGTTTGATTAAAGTGGTTTGTAATTTACTAGTTTTTGGAAGTTGGGTTAAATTTTCAAGTTGCATTTGATGTCAGCAAGTTTAGGAACATGTTTTGTTGCTATTTCAATCAAGCTTTCAAGTTCCAAAGCCATTTTTGTAGACTTAACCTGTTTTACCAAAATCTGTCATTTCTGTCATTAAATAGTTTTCTGTCAGATTTCTCAGGCAAGTTTAGTCACTTTTTAGTTGTCATTAAAATTTTTAAAAATTAAAAACAGCAATCTCAGTAGCTTATCTAGCTTTTCCCAAAAGAGAAAAAATCAAAAAAATGGCGCCGCTGCCGGGAGGGCATGTAGTGAGTTTTCGATTTCGTCTCGATTCGCGTGTTTTTGAAGATCCTTCCCCGAGTGAAGTTATTGTTTTTGTGAATATTTCTTTTTCAAAAACCCAAAAAATCTATAAAAAAAACCCAAAACACTTTTCCTAAAGTGTTTAAAACACCATAAAAATTAAAAAACTAACAAAGCAAATCGAAACGTCAATTGTTACGTCGGCTCACCTCAAAAGTACAACCTATACACAGGGTATAAGGAAGTCTTGACATTAAATTTCAGACTGAAGAAAGATCAAGTCTTCTTTCCTGCTTCGCTACGCGTACTTTCGAGAGCTACCGAGCACCGGTTGACGAGACGGTTACCAAATATAGCGTGTTTTCAAAAGTTTTCCATTATAAAAACCCATAAATATTTTCCTTTTCAAAATTTTTTCCTTTTATGTTTTCTATTTTTAAGAACCCAAAAATAATCTTCGATTTCCTCTGAATATTTAATTCTTATCTCTTTATCCTCTAATTTGTTTAATTCTCCACAATGCTCGATTCTTCACCATTTGATCCCCATGATCCTCGGACCATGGAGGATTTCTATCGTCCATCACTTATTGGTCGAGGAGGACCGATCTTTCCGACATCCGTTCCGGGAGCAAAGTTTAGATTGAAAAATCATATGGTTCGTCTTCTTCGACAGCATTGTCAATTCCATGGATTTCACGACGAAAATGCAAACGAGCACTTGAACAAGTTCTTGTCTATTACTCAATCCATGAAGCAACGTGGCGTTTCTCAAGATAATATCCGATTGAATCTCTTTCCATTCTCTTTAACCCACGAAGCCGAATTTTGGTTTTATACCCTTGAAAAACATTCAATTCATACTTGGGAAGAGATGTTTCGCAAGTTTCTTTCAAAATACTTTCCATATTCGAAAATGATGCAGCTGAGGAAAGAAATTCTTAATTTCCAGCAATTACCCAAGGAATCCGTATTTGAAGCTTGGGAAAGATTGAGATCGTTATTACAGAAATCAACCGATCATCGAATTTTGCTTCTTGATCAAATCCTAACCTTTTATCATAGTATCACTACAATTGATCGAGACAAAATCATGTTGGCAGCTGGTGGAAATCTCATGCGGAAGACTCCTCAAGAAGCATATGATTTGATCAAAAATTTGACACAACATCATTTTCAATGGGATGCTGACGTTCCTTACGATTCTACCACTATGTTGAATGATCATTATTCCGAGAAAATTTCCGTTATGAGTGCACAAATTGACGTCTTTGGCAAACAAGAAAGATATACCAGTCACCATCATCAACAAAGACCAAGTCATCCATCCGTCTGTTACTATTCCGACTCTGACGATAGTGATGATGATGAACCGTTTGAAGAAGAGAACTTAAAGATTGATCTGCTTATTAACGAACCTTCAAATACCTTGACAATGGGGGACAAGGAAGTCGAATGCACTCCTCTTGAGAAAATTTCAAAATGACCTTCACAAATCCTTCTTTTGAATTCGATTATGAATATACTCTAAATTTTGACAATCAAATATTTGACGAGGAAAGTGATGAGTCCGACACAGAGACCATAATGGAAAAGGTGCAAGTTCATAGCTCACAAAGTACCGCACAAATCCCACCTCCGTTTATCTCGATTGAAGAAATTAAAGAAGTAGAGCCGTCTAATGGAAATCTTCTAGAGCCCGAGCTCAAGGATTCGTCTCTTGATTTACTTCTCGAGGAGTTCGCCGATGAACTCGCTCGCATTGATCCTCTTCCACCGGGAACTGAGGACAACGACTTTGATTTTGAAGCCGATTTAAGAAAGATTGAAAGTTTGTTGAATGAAGATCCGTTAAATGAGCCGCCACGAAAGATAAATGATGATTATCTCGAGGAGTTCCCCGGTGAACTCTCTCATATCATATCTCCTCCGGAGTATGATCATTTCGATTTTGTTCTTGATAAAGATTTTGGTTTGGGGTAAGAGCAGCTCTTTCAAAATAGTTTTGTTATTGATGACATCACCCCGACTCTTCCTCCCGATATTTTTGTTGAAAATCACCCTATGAGCTTAAATGATCAAATTCAAATTAAAGATTAATAAAATTTGATTTTGAAGATGAAGAATGGATCCTTATTGTTATAACAATCTTTATTCCATTTCTATCATATAATGTGATTTCTCCTCTTTTTCACTCTTGTGGGAGTGAGGATACAATCTTTGACCCCGGTATCACCGCTTTTCCTTTTAAAGAACCGTGGGTATCTCATCGGAGTGGAACTTTCTCATGTTTCAATGTTTACCCAAACCTCTTGAAAGAAAGTCCGATGGAGATTATCTTTTCCATTTGCTTCCCCAAGGATAAATGAATTCGAGGCGGGTCAAGCTAACGACTCGATAACAAAACAGGCGTTTCTATCTTCTTTCTATTTTCTTCTAATAAGTGACGTGAAGGGGTTAGCCTCTTCGATTTATCGTGTTTGGTTGTTAGTGATGTTCTTGTCCAGGATTTCCTGATATGAAGACTCTCGTGCTCGAAGTTTGTCTTTTCTCCAATCGAGTTTCATGATCGATGCTGATGCAAATCCGATATCCTAATCTTATCGACTAACGCTTATCTTTGAGCATACTTAATAAACGGATTTTAGATTTTCGTTGATACCCTTGCCTTTAAACATTGAGGATAATGTTTCGTTTTAGTCTGGGGTAGGGTAATCTTCGATTTTCCCTAAGTGATTTTAAATATGCGAAGCTTTGAAAAGATTTGCTAGTTTCTAATAAGTGACTTTAAAATGCGAGACTTGAGATTATTTGACTGAAGCATTAGCTAAGTTAATATATGTTTTGACACCTTGTTGACTTTCCATTGGTGAGAGTAGGAATAGAATTCGACTTGACCTGGCGTGTTGAGCACCTAGCTTGTTCCCTTAACCATAGATAATTTAATTATCGGCTAAACATCCGCGGATCTCATTATTTGAGATTTTAAATTTGCGGAGATCGAGGAATGATAGAGTTACTTATGACTTTAGATGCTAAGTGTGGAGTAGTTGGTTCTCTTTAGAGCTCATCGAAGGTACTTTTGGCTTTTTGCTCCCACAAAATGGTCTCACCCCATATATGTGAATAAGTAATTAAAGATATTAGGTTTTGGCGATAGTTAGTTCTTTATCTTCTTTAGAGAATCCGTGTTTATGAGAGTTGGGTACACATCAAGGTACTGTCAGTGTTGCGGTATAAAAGCCGTAGGATTTAGAGTTTGGCAAAAAATTAACATGAAATAAAGCCCAAATGTATTAAAGTGAAAAATCCAAAGCCATAAAAGGTTTCTATGTCTGACGGTACCCCCGTTGGCATGGGCTTCAAAAAGGTGGAGGAAAATTACAAAGTCATAATAAGACTTCTGATAAAACGACAATACCGTTGAATTAGTGGTTGAAAGACCGAGGGCCTAAATTGCAAAATGCAAATGTCTTTGAAATAGTGTTAAGCCAAACTTTGAATCCGGGAGATATCTAAATAAAGCCTGCATCTCGGACTCGTAGATGAGTTGTTTGGTCGTAATAAATTAGGACCTTGATGTGGAACTCATTCTTGTATGCAACGGTTTTCGAGGAAGATGGAAAACTAATTAGCGTTTTAACTTCATATCTTTATCGGAATAAAACTTATCGAAACGAGAAGTCATGAAGAAATACATTTCTCACCAAAAATAAAATAAATAGAGGAAAATAGGAAAATGGGAGCAAGAGGTAATTACACAAGTAACTTCTATGGGTAGTGTTAGCATCTAAAATCATATTTAACAATGATTTCGATTTTATGCTTAGTTTAGGGACTTGTGAAAAATCAGGGACGATGTATTCTATCCGTTTGGTCACTCCTCGCTGAGTTGTGTTTCCTACTCCGTGATCCTAAAAATGTTGTTTGAAAAATGTTGGAGTTATTGATCGACATGAAAGTTCCACAAACCATCACTCATAATTGAAATGTGCTTAAACGTAATATCTATATGTGAAATAAAAGGTAAACAGGGCGTTTTTAGAATTAAGGGTCTCTTAATCTCTTTTGAGGAATCTTTGCTACTTTTCACAGGTTTAGTAAAAAGAGATTGAAATCCTTGGTTTTAGAAGCGTGAGTTGATTACATTGCGTGAGGACACGACAATCTTCTAGTCTGGGGTATTTTGGTATGTGCTAAAACACTTACCATTTCTTTACTAAAATAGACCAAAAATAACTAGAAACGAGCCGTTTATGTCTAATATTTGTTGGTTTTTTGAGTTTATGCATGTGCAGGTACGGATATGACAAAGCAGACAAAAGAAAGTCAAACCAAGAAAACCGAAACACGAGAATGAGAAGAGTGCAAAAGCCGATCTTTGGGATGCGATTCTATGGACTTTGATGCTCAAAAGTGACATTTTACGGTTTGGATCAAGATTGGGAGTTTTCACATTAAAACCTTCACTTTCCTAAAATTACACTTTTCACCCTTAACTTTGCAAAACTGTCATTTTTAGCCCTTTAACTTTCCCAAAAATAACCAAAGTCAACCCTCAAGTTTCATGACTGGCATGAAAGACCCTTGGATTATGTTTTGGAAAGATGGCAGATTTGGTCCCTATAGTTTGCAAAATTACAATTTAAACTTAAATCTAAATCCTAAAACAAAACCAAGCCCAAAAAAATAAAACTACCCTTTTGCCTAGTCCAAGCCCAACAAATAAATCACCCTTGACCTGACCCCTGTCGCTTATCCACTGAAGCCCCAGTAGCCTCTCGTTTGAACCTTTTCTCTCCTTTGAATCCCAACCTTCACCCTTGACCCTACCCAAAAACTACACATGACCTTTCCCCACTTTATTTACCCATCAGTCAACACACTAACACCCAAAGTCAAATCCAATAAAATAAACCCCAAAATTAAAACGCGCCCAAACTCATCCAGAATTACTGTTTATCCTCTCCACCTTTTACCCTGCTCCTGATACAAAATTACCCGTTCTTAAGAACCTGACATGTCAGAGTACATGTTGGCAATCCGTGTGCCAAGGGAATGGCACATAGGCAGAAAGGAGTTTTGTGATTGGAGGAGACACTTCATTCAAGTAATCCAATGGATCAGATTGAAATGGTGATGTAAGAATGAGATCAATGGCTGTGATTTGTGATCCAGAAGCATCCTACAATCCCTAATGAAGCTCATGCATCAGCTATAAAAACCCACACCTTCACCACAAATGATTTGTCCAGTTTTCAAGTATTTAGAAAATTATTACCATTTACTTTTAATTGTCAATTTATTGTTAATTAGTTTTTAAAGTCGTTTGTAATCTTAATATGTATTACTGCTTTAATGAAATTTGTGTTTTAAAGTTCTAATCTCAATTTCATTCAAATCCATTATTTGCGTATTAATTGTTGGTTGCAAGTTCTTATTATTGTTTCATCAAACTCACAGAAGCTTCTATAAGCTTTTGTGAGTTCATTGTTTCATAAAGCTTTTGTGAGCTCATTGTTTCTTAAAGCTTATCTAAAACTCATTTTCTCAATCTGGTCAACAAAAGTCAAAATCAAAAGTCAAAACGATTTCAGGTTAATTTCCAATTTTATTGTGTAAAAAAGTTAAGTTTAGTGTTACCATGCTTATTTTGATTTAGTTTTAATCAATATTCATCAAGGTTAAAGGAATAGTTGCAGTTTGTTTGATTAAAGTGGTGTTTGGAATTTACTAGTTTTTGGAGTTTGGGTTTAATTTTCAAGTTGCATTTGATGTCAACAAGTTTAGGAACCTGTTTTGTTGCTATTTCAATCAAGCTTTCAAGTTCCAAAGCCATTTTTGTAGTCTTAACCTGTTTTACCAAAATCTGTCAATTCTGTCATTAAATAGGTTTCTGTCAAATTTCTCAAGCAAGTTTAGTCACTTTTTAGTTGTCATTAAAATTTTTAAAAATTAAAAACAGCAATCTCAGTAGCTTATCTAGCTTTTTCCAAAAGAGAAAAAATCAAAAAAATCTCTAAGGTAGGCTGCCCATAGTTCAAAGTTGGAGGTTTGGCTCATTTACTGCCCTGCACAACAGCTTATCTGTCACAGATAAGTCATCCTTGCATCTTAATTACTACTTATTTGATTGATGATAGAGCTTAATGTTTGGTTTCTCTTGTAGTTCTAGTTCTAGGTTAAATCTTTGATAGCTTATTTTAGGTTCATCAGCTTTTAGATTAGCTTATCTTAGCCTGCACTTATTACCACTTCTGTCCATTATATGTTGCATCAGTTCCCTTAGTCCTAATAAGCTCTAGTTTTAGATTTTTAATTTCCTTATCTTAAGGCCATTTTAGTTAAAACTTTGGAATTAAGGTCTCTGGTAGGTTGTTTTTAAAAAGCTTATTTTAGTTTATTTTTAGGCATTTTCTAAACTAGTTAAAATTATGCTCAAAGTAGTAGGTTCATGGCTGTTTGGACTTGATCTGATCTAGTGATTATTTGGCTTAGAGCTTATTCTAATTTGGTCCAATACTATTGCATTAGGATGTTTTCAGTTAGATTTGGTTTATTATGTGTTGGGATATGAAAGTCTTTGAAGATATCAAAGCATCTTGAAGATATGAAAGTCTTGTAAAATTCAAAATCTTGGAAGAAGTCAAAGAGTCAAAATCTTCGCTAATGATAAAGTCAAAGTCTTGCATGGTTAAGTCAAAATCTTGCTAGAACAAACAAACCGTTATATTCGTTTATGGAAAGTATTGTATTCTATGTTTAGATTACTTGTCGTACAAGGTTATCAATTGTAAACCGACTAGGATATCCTTGAGTCTATAAAAGGACTCCTAGATTGGCATTAGAGGTGCGATTTTAGAAAAGAGTTTTAGAGTTCTGAATTAAGAGTTTAGAGAAAGTTCGAATATCTTAGAGTTGTATTAGAGTATCCATAATAAGCGATTTAGAGTTTGTTAATAAAGTTTTCTTCTTAGCTTTGTTAAGTAAATTCGCGTACTTGATAAAGATTGCTCGGTGTTTCTTTGTTAATAACTTAGGATTTATCCGAGGTTATTAAACCTTAACAAGCTAGTTTAGTTTGATTAAAGTATATCGATCCAACAAGTGGTATCGAGCTTGTGTGTAAACTCGACTAGGAAGAAACCCTACAATTTTCAAGATGTCGATGAAGTCGCTCCACAACCCTCAATCACCTCACTCGAATTCCAATTATCAAGAAGGAGAATATGATCTACGGTGCATGAAGATGAGGCGATATATTGCCATTACGAGACCATGCTCGTGGAATGTAATTGTGAATGGGAATGAAGTTCCTCAAGAACCCATTCAAGTTCTTGGACAACCTATAGCACCAAAGGCGGTTTACCGGAAGAACCCTAAGGAATCAAGAGAGGCTCTTAACATTCTCTTATCGCCATTCAGGATGGTCATCTTCTCAAATTTCATGATGCTAAAGATGCTAAGCGACTCGGGCTGCTCTCAAGACCAGTTGGAGGAATGAAGCCTCTAAGAAGATGCACGAAACTTGTTTGAAACAACAGTTTGAAACTTTCACGCTTGGAGAAAGAGAGTCTTGATCTTTGCATATGATAGGTTTGAAATCTCCTCGACATGTTGGAATTATACAAGGCACAAGTATCGATTGAGGATGCTAATTTGAAGTTTCTAAGGGTTTGCCATCTACATGGCATGTGATTGCTACTATGATCGAGAGGACAACAAGGATTGGATGTTATGGACTTTGATGATCTCTATCATCAATTGAAGGTGTATGAGCATGAGATGAGTGGTCAACCCAGGTTCCAAATCTCACGGTGTTGCTTTTCTATCATCGAAAGAAGGCGTGACTTTCAAAATCTTCGCTTCTCCTCAAAATCTTGTTTCTCAAAGTCTGCATCTACAATCCCCATCATATGCTCGGCAGCCCCACCATCTACCACTTTGAACTCGGATGAAGTTGTGTGCTCTTTCTTTGCACAACAAGCAAGCTTACATCATCACTTATGAAGAGGATCTAGCATGATTGAAGAAGATGCACTTGAAGAAATTGGTATCGGTGGGAAGTTGCTTTGATCAACGCAAGAATCAAAAAGTACATGAAAAGGCAGGCAAAATATTGATTTCAAACCAAAACAAGGAATAACTTTTGACAAATCTAAAATTGAATGCTTCAATTGTCAAAAAGCGGTCACTTTGCAAGGAGTGCGGGTTTGCTAAGTATCAAGCAAGCAGAACATCCGAGAAGCCTAAACTTGAGCTCAAGGAAATTCCAATAAGCGAAACAAAGGCTTTGGTTGCTCAAGAGAAGTTATCGAGTGGACCGGGTGAAGAGTTTGATGATGAACCGGTGACTTCTTGTATGGTAGCGATGGAAGATGCGATTGAAAACACTTGTGGAAGCATTGGACCGAGCCTTGCTTTTGATGAAGAATCGAACATCTTTGTTTTGGAATCGATGATGGCTTTGGAGGATTTGATTGGAGCAAAGAAAGTGAAGATGATCCTGTTCTTCTTGCTATGGTGGCTACTTCACCACTCGGTCTCCTATCTCGAGGTATGCTCAAACTGTATGAGTTTTATCAAAATTACTTAATGATTATGTGATTGAAAGAGATAATTGTATTAGGGCTAGGTCCGAGGTAGCGGTTACCAAATCACTTTAGAGTCTAGAAGCTAAAATCATAACACATGAAAATAATGAAATGGCTTGGGTGAAAAGTATGAACAACGGGATTACCGTTAAAACTCGGTGAATGGAAACTAAATTGTAAAATTCTTGAAATTGAGAAATTAACTAAGGAAAGAGATGATTTGTTAGCTAAGTTTCTTTGCTTGGGAGAGTCCGCTTGTCCCATGTTGCTTATGTTGAAAAAGCAGAGAAGGGCTTACATTAGAACAGGGCTTAGGATTTGGAATGGACTTTAGCGGTGTAGATGAAAACCAACCTAGTAATCGGGATGATGGTGTTTTGAGGACATAACCACTAGTGATGATGAGCTCATTAACTATGTAGATTCATCTAGTAATGATGGATCGATAAGTGAACCACCTCCGAATATAAGAAAGACAATGGTTATCACGCTGTTCCTCATCCATTAGTCATCACCCTCAGGCCGATGTTTCTCATTATGGAGTAGATAGTCTAGAGTTTAGGAAGAAGCTTATTGCTAAATCTAGATCGAGAAACCCAAAGAAGCTGTTGAAAACAATGTTCAAAATCCAAGTATCTTTAAATCAAAGTCTTGCTCAACAAACAAGACTTTACAAAACCTTTACAAAACAAGATCTTGCTAAACCTTTTGGGATAATTTTGGTCAAAACAAATTTTATCATCCTCAAGAAGGCAAAATAATTTTAGGCATAGACATAGAAGAAATCACTTTGGTCATATGGGTCAAAACGTGTTTTGTGTGTTATAGTCCTACTACTTAATCAAAGATTGTGACAAACACTCGAATATCTAAGCAAGTTTCCAAGGAATAAGTCTAAAATCGAGACCTAGAGAGCACAAACCGGTGTGGACAAATTCAAATAGGTTTAATCACGAAACTTCACACCGGATCATAGATACCCACATCGAGAAGACCTTGAAGATCTCACAAGACTTTCCAAAGTCTTGCTTTCGAGACAAGGTCTTGAAAACCATACTTGGGATAGAAATTCTAGGAGATCTCACTATCAACCTAGAAGTTATCACAGTTCATATAGGGCTCTAGATCACAGGAACCACTGTTAAAACCGAATGGGTTAAAAGGAAAATCTTGTTGGGAGACATACGATCGTTCAACAAAAAGTGAATCGATGTTTTGTGACAAAAGAAAATCGATATAATCGGTGAAAGAAATTTATGTTGAAAAACCGAAAGTTGTGAAAATCCACATGCTAAACATCAAAATATAATTTTGGATCATCGGTTGAGAGATAGTGAGAATTACATACTCAAAGAATTTGAGTTTGTAACTTCTCGAGGGAACACAAGTCGAGAATGGCTTGGGTTCCTAAAAGTTTCTAACTCTTTTCTTTGTGTGCGGGGCAACCCGGAAGAGGAGCTTAAAGATCATCTTATTGTGGATAGTGGTTGCTCGGAAGTGTGACAAGCGATAAAGAGATCCCGTCGATTTTAGAAGTATTAGTGGAGGAAAAGTTGCATTTGGGAATGATCCCAATGGAGGAAGAATTCTTGGAAAGGAACAATTAAAGGCGGGAGAATCGATTTTGAGAATGTCGGATATGTGAAGGAGCTTAAGTTCAATTTGTTGTCGGTCTCTCAAACTTGTGATAAACAAGATCCCGTGTTATTCAACGACACGAATGTCTTATCCTTTCTTCGACTTCAAACTGTTGATGATAACTTGGTAGTACTAAGAGTACCAAGGACAAATGATGTGTATAGTTTAGACATGAAGAGTCTACATTCTTATGGAAGAGCCACATGTTTGGTGGCTAAAGCAACATCTGAAGAGGCACATCAATGGCATAGAAGATTGGGCCATGTGAATTTCAAGAACATCAACAAACCGGTCAAAGGCAATTTAGTGAGAGGTTTACCTTCAAAGACTTACGAGAATGATCAATCATGTTTGGCATGCAAAAGGGTAAACAACACAAAGCTTCTGCAAAAGCTTGATGAAAGAAATATTAGAGAACCATTGGAGCTATTACACATGGATTTATTTGGACTGTCTCTGTGGCAAGTTTAAATAAGAAGAAATCTTGTTTGGTTATTCTTGATGATTGTAGTAGATTCGGTTGGGTTTTCTTTTGGGCTTTAAAGATGATACCTTTGATGCTATTCAAACTCTTATAATAGCACTTGAAAACCAATTAAGACTCAAAGTTAGAGGTATTAGATGTGACAATGGAACTGAATTCAAGAACAAGCCTATGGATGACTTTTGTGCAAATAAAGGCATAAAGAGGAGTTTAGTATTGCAAGAACACCACAACAAAATGGTGTTGCGAGAGAGAAAAATAGAACCTTGATTGAAGCTGCAAGGACCATGTTAGCTGATTCTCATCTTCCTATTCAATTTTGGGCGAAGGCGAAGTTGCATGCTATGTACTCAACAGGGTTTTGTCACAAAACCACGAGATGAAGACACCCTATGAATTGGCGATGGGCAATAAACCCAACATTCGCTTTATGAAGCCTTTTGGATGCCCTCTTACTATTTTGAACACCATTGATAATCTAGGGAAGTTTGATGGCAAGTCCGAAGAAGGCTACTTATTGGGATATTGCACTAACAAGAAAGGATTTAGAGTCTACAATGAGTTACTAAGAAGATTCAAGATTGTCTTCATGTTGAGTTTTTAGAGGATCAAGACAATGAGAAAGGGAAGGGTCCCGATTGGATGTTTGATCTTGAGATTTTATCTCCTTCAATGAATTATGTACTGTTAGAGAAGAAAATCAACCTTTGCATAATGAAGAAGATATTCAATATGTTGTTCATGATATTCATCTTAGACCTAATCTTGCTTCACGATAAAGATCCTATGAGTCCAAAACAAAGTCTCGATGTTCCTAAGCAAAATCGATTCTCCAAAACAAAATCTTGTTGCTCCACAATCCTCATTATTTGCCGAGGATCAATCTATTCAAGAGGAACTTAATCGATGCTTCTTCAAGATGTATTAGCACATTCTTACACCGATGAACAAAGGAGAGCTTATGAAGAGGAAAAGAAGAAGAACAAGATCTGCGAGAGTTCTCTTACAAGATTTTGACAAGACTTTCAACCAAAGTCTTCTTGCACATCTTGACAAGATTTTAGATGATTTGGATGATCCTACCATGCAGGCTAGAAGAAGCGATGATGAGCTTGAAGATGAAGGTATTTTCACAAATTCCAATGAAGGTCTTGATTATACTAACTTAGATGATACATATGAAGTTCCACAGGTCTCCAATCTTACAATTCATAAGAATCATCCAACAGATCAAATCATTGGTCCTTCACATCCGGAGTTATGACAAGACACAAAGCTAAGGGTTTCACAAAACCTCATAATGCTTTACTTAGCTTTGTGTATAAACAAAACAAAGCTAAATCATAAGGACCATCAAACACCTTATTTACTTGTTTCATCTCTCAAGAGGAACCCAAGAATATTGCTCAAGCTTTGACTAAAGAAAGGCGGGTTGAAGCTATGCAGAAGAACTTCTTCAATTTAAACTTCAAGAGGTTTGGGTTTTATGTGATCTTCCGGATGGGAAGAGAGTTATTGGAACCAGATGGGTTTTAGAGTCAAAAGAGATGAAAGAGGCAATGTTATCAAAATCAAGGCAAGATTAGTTGCTCAAGGTTATAGACAGGAGGAAGGGTAGATTATGATGAGGTATTTGCTCTGTGGCAAGGATTGAAGCAATTAGAATCTTTCTTGCTTTTGCTTCTTATATGGGCTTTCAAGTCTATCGGATGGATGTAAAGAGTGCCTTTACAGATGGCACTATTACCGAAGAGGTGTATGTGAAACAACCTCCGTGTTTTGAAGATCCTAAGCATCCTAACAAAGTCTATAAGGTGATTAAGGCTCTATATGGTCTTCATCGAGCACCTAGAGCTTGGTATGAGAGGCTCTCTACTTTCTTATTACAACATGGATACAGGGAGGGAGCCATAGACAAGACTTTGTTTATCAAGAGAGACAAGAAGGATATCATGTTAGTGCAAGTGTATGTTGATGATATTATCTTTGGGGCTACCAAGCAGTCCATGGTTAAGGAATTTGAGCGGTGATGCGAAGGAATTTCAAATGAGTTCAATGGGAGAGTTAACATTCTTTTGGACTTGAGTTAAGCGGTCCAAGGAAGGATTTTATTAGCCAAGACAAGTATGTTACAGATATACTTAAGAAGTTTAATTTTGATGATATGAAGATCATTACTACACCTATTAAATCTATCAATTCATTGGGAAAAGATGAAGATGGTCGACTGTTGAAGTCAAGTTATACGGATCTATGATTGGCTCTCTTATGTATCTTCTCGCATCAAGGCCCGATATCATGTTTGCGGTTTGTTTATGTGCCGATATCAAGTTTCACCAAAGATCTCTCACACGAATCTTTGTCAAAAGAATATTACATTATTTAAAACAACAACCTAAGTTGGGGTTGTGGTATCCTAAAGAGTCACCTTTTCACTTAGAAGCTTTTGAGATAGTGACTATGCACGTGATAATTATGATAGAAGATCCATAATGGTGGATGCCAATATCTTAGCGAAGGTTAGTCTCCGGCAATGCAAAAGCGAGACAATTGCGACAACATCATCTCTGGTCGAATATGTAGCTGCTGCAAGTTGTTGTGGTCAAGTTTTGTGGATGCATAATCAACTCTTGGACTATGGGTTCAATTTAAGAATACTCCTATCAATATTGATAATGAGAGTACTATTTGTATTGTGAAGAATCTCGTGTATCATTCCAAGACAAAGCATATTCGATTAGGCATCACTTTATCGAGATTGTTATGAGCATAGGCTTATTAATGTGGTTAAAGTTCACACGGATAACAATGTGGTGATTTACTCACCAAAGGTTTTGATGTGTCACGATTCAATCACTTGGTCGTGAGCATTGGAATGATTAACTACTAAGCTATGTTTAAGGGAGGACTATAAGATGTTAGGTATAGTCCGTGTGTATTGCTGAGGGAGGATGTTAGTTTATACTTCGTTTATATGAAGGTTTTGGCAAAGTCTTGTATTTCAGAAATCGCTTGGGAAATTCTTGTTTGGGAAAGTCTTCGCTTATGTGGAAAGTCTTGTTTGTCGTATTAAAATCTTGTTCCAACGGTAATATTGAAGGGTAATTGGTAGTAACGGTAACTTTGTTATTTAGGGCGTGATTTTCAAATCTCACCTATAAATAACTTCTTTCCGATTTTCCTCTCATATTATTACTTCACATCTTTCCATACTTATCTTCCAATTACCATCTTTTATTATTCGATACAATCTTTCTATTGTGCTCACTTTTTCAACAATATGGTGAAGCGTTTAAGCATTTGAAGCACAATATGGTGGCTAATTTGGACAAGACCGAGGCGAACGTGGCTTTCTATGATATCATTGATTATCTAGTTGGGTCGCTTATTAGCTATGCTCTTTAGTTGAGCCGGATATTATTGAACCATGGATTCAAGAATTTTGGGCTAATCCTAGAGAATATGGAGGAGGATGAATATTATATTAGATCCTTAGTTCTTTGGAAAGACTATCAAGATTACTGAGGCCTCCATTCGTGATGATTTATTATTTGGTCTTTGAAGATGGGGCTATTAGATTTGACAAGCAACTAATTTGGGATACTTTCCGTAATTTGGGTTATGAAGGTTCTTTGGTGAACAAACTTTTAAGAAGGCCTTATTCATCCTCAATGGAAGTTTTTGATCCATGTTTTGCTCCATTGCATAAGTTCTAAAAGCACTTCTTGGGAGCGGTTTGGGTCAAATATAGCGTCTGCAGTGATTGGCTTAGCTACGAGACAGTGTTTAACTTTTCACGGCTTATTTTGGATGGAATGCTCTCTCATATATCATCCGGGGCAACTTGGTTGATGTATCCAAGGTTTATCTGAGTTTTCTTGAACAAACAATTGGTGATGTTCTAAAACCTCTTGCTTTACTACACATTGTTGCAACAAGCCAAAATTTATACATTCATGGCTAAGAGAAGTAACTTGTTCGGAGGTGGAGATATTCCTTTAACAACATCCATGATGGAAGTTGTACAAGTCGCTCGTGATGCACCAAGAGGATGAAGAAACGAAGGTACTAATAATGACCAAGGTCTTGCTTCAAAATCTTGCATCGTTAGCAATCGCTCACAACGCATCTTGCATCTGTGAGTACCGCTTCTCGTGAAGCTCTTGTTTCGTTACAAGGTGATGTTTCTTCAGGTCCTGAGGTTCAAGTCGAGATTGAGCGCACACCTACTTCATCTCCACAACGTTCTGTTTCAGAGGTTCAAGGTGCTGCTCCTACAATTCCTCGTGTAGGTTTAACTATGGATAACTATGCTTTGACAAAGGCGCTTGCTAGGTTGAACAAGACTGTTGAGCGTCAAGCTAAAACTATTCGGAAGTTGAAGCGTAACTACTTCTGGTTGTGAAATTTTGTTAAACCCTATATTCAAGGTTTCAACTTATGGGTTAAGGAGGAAAACAAACGTCGAAAAGCACTTCGTAAGGAATTGAAAAGAAAGACGGTTCCTAAATCATCTTCATCGACTTGGGAGGAATTTAGAAAAGAAAATTTGAAAGAAGATGTTATGAAGACAAAAGAATCAAGAAGATGTTTTGAAGAAGAAGAAGGTTTTTCGAGGAACAAGAAGTAGAAGTACAAGTTCAAGGTATCGATAATCAAAGTCATCGATGTTCAAGGTCTTGATGATCAAGTCTTGAACATCAAAGCTTGAGTTTCATGATACATCTAGGCCGAGGTTATAACACCAATAACTCCAAGGGTTTTGAATTTTGAAGAGGAAGCTGGTCCTTCTACAACTATTATAGAAGAAGAGGAGGAACCTAGATTTAAACCTATTCATTCACCAAGTGATGATGAATTAGTTGCTACAATTCTTGATCATCACAACCAAGAGGAGGAGTTACTATTAGAAGCACAAGAAGAAGAACAACCAAGAACCGATCAACCCGCAATTGATCCAAAAGACAAGGAAAAGGTGTTCGTTGAGACTAAGAAAAAGCTCACTTTGGCGAAACTTAGAGCATTTGAAGTTGCAAGGAATGAAGTCAGCACTAGAAAAGTTCAAGAAGAATTAAATGCTAAATATAGAGAAGAACAGAAGCTCAAGAAGCTCGGAATAGAGAAGTAGCTCGGAAGTTACATGAGGAATTAAATCTGGAAGTCTTTGAACCTTCTGATCTCCAACACCGTTAGATTCATGTCAAGAAGACCTAATTTGGCTAAAGAAAGGAATGCAATGATGGCATACTTAAAAGGCGAGAGGATTTAAAGGATTGCAAAAGCTAAATTATGTGGATATGAAAAGATTATATGATCTTGAGAGAAGCTTATAAGAAAGATGTTGCAGCATTAAAGATTTTAGAGAAGAAGCTTATTGACCGAAGTCGAAAGGAAGAAAAGCTTAAAGAGAAAAAAAAAACGATGCTACTGATGTTCGGTTTTCAAAGAAAGAGAAGGTTGAATTAAGATCCGAGACTAGTGATGAATTGAAGAATTATCTCGTAGTGGTAGATTTTGATTATACCAAGGAAGATAATGACATGAAGATGAATGGATCAAAGATCGGTGTTTTCAAAGTTGAGAAATCTAAGAATGGAGATTACATGGTTTTTCACAAAGAAGATAAAAGTTTCAAAGTTTTTAAGCGGCTATGGGATTTCTTGCATATCATAGGCAGAGTAGATCTATTCTACTTATATCATCTTTGTGAAGACTTATTTTGAAGATAATCCATTAGAAGGATTGGATTGGTTTTACATGGGGATCTCATAACCATGTGGGAAGCCGATGAAGAGAGCATTGATGATATTTGGAAGGATCAAGAAAACGGGAAATAGTTTCTTTGGAGATTCTTTGAAGAATCTGGAGTTCATGTCTTGGAGCTAGAAAATGGAACAATGATTCACATGTTTGCGAGAAAGAAGATATCCTCTCACAGTTGATCTAATGAGAAGAATGCTAGAGCATGGATTGGAAGTAGAAGAGGTGATGAAACCGCTTGCATGGTGATCAATTTGTTTATTGATGGACTACCATTCTTGAGAATGATCTATAAGCGGTATGATTTTGAATAAATACTTTTTGATATATCGATTACTTTTATTCAAAGTATCGCTTATCGACAAGATACTTTCATCAAAGTCTTGTTCTTTAATTAAACCGCTTAAATGACTTTTAGAAGAACCTTTTGCTAAATAATAAATATTTTTGAAATAAAGGTTGAATAAATGGTTTTGTGATGATAACATCAATAGGTTATCAATCCACCATGGTTACAAAAGGATTGACTAATCCATGAGCAAACGGCTCGGTAAAGATATATCAAATCCGTTTTTAGTTGACAACTTGCTAATAAGTTGGATGGTCATCAACTCACCATATCGATGAAATGTGAAGAGTTGGCTAGCCCACAAGAAATGGCTTGTGGTAAAGGCAATGGAAAACCATTTTGGTAATTAGTTCACCATTAGATAAAAGAACTAACTAGTCCGGAAAGTACGACTTTTGGTAAAGACATAACAAATCTGTTGATAGTCGGTGATTTGCTAAAAATCATATGGTTATCAATGTACCATGGTCTTACACACCAAAACATTTGGCTACTCCAAAGATAATGGCTTTGGTAAAGAGTTTTAAATCCATTGAATTTTCAATGATTCACTTAGATGTGATGAGAATAGTATGCAACTTAAATTAAATTATTGTACATATTGTCATATGTTCTTTGTGTTCTTGAAAAGATGGAGATTCTTTGGATCTCATGAAGAAAACAATTCTAAAGAGATACTTTGACAAAGCACGACTCTACAGAGATATAATTTAAAGACTAAAGAACAATCCATTTTAAAGATGAAGTCAAGAAGATATATTCACAAAGGAACTTGAAGTCAAGCAAGTAGAATTCAAGTTAGGGAGGATTGTTGGGATATGAAAGTCTCAAGATATCAAAGCATCAAGATATGAAATCTTGTAAGTCGCAGTCTTGGAAGAAGTCAAAGAGTCAAAGTCTTCGCTAATGATAAAGTCAAAGTCTTGCATGGTTAAGTCAAAGTATCTTGCTAGAACAAACAAACTGTTATATTCGTTTATGGAAAGTATTGTATTCTATGTTTAGATTACTTGTCGTACAAGGTTATCAATTTTAAACCGACTAGGATATCCTTGAGTCTATAAAAGGACTCCTAGATTGGCATTAGAGTGCGATTTCGGAAAAGAGTTTTAGAGTTTCACAATTAAGAGTTTAGAGAAAGTTCGAATATCTTAGAGTTGTATTAGAGTATCTCATAATAAGCGATTTAGAGTTTGTTAACAAAGTTTTCTTCTTAGCTTTGTTAAGTAAATTCCGCAGTACTTGATAAAGATTGCTCAGTGTTTCTTTGTTAATAACTTAGGATTTATCCGAGGTTATTAAACCTTAACAAGCTAGTTTAGTTTGATTAAAGTATATCGATCCAACATTATGGTTTTAGGTTCCTTCTGTTAGCTTATTAGCAATTTTATGCTTATTCCTTTTAGCTTATCCAATTCAGTTAGTAGCTAATTAGCATATTCTACATTCATAAGGTGTGTTTGATATTTTTCATAGCATCTCATTAGTATTTAGGACTTTCCTGTAATTTTTCGTAATTTTCCATGTCCATTTACTATTTTTCTGCATTTAAAACAGTTTTTAGTACTTTTTAAATTGCTTTTAATCCAAATAATTCAGAAAAGGTCCACAAAAATACAATTTAAATTTTCTTAGGTTTATAAAAATCAAAAAGACATAAAAAATATTTTTCCAGATTTTTTAATTTTAAATAGTATTTTCTAGTCATTTAATTAATTTTTAATTCATAATAAATAGAGAAAAAATCAGAAAAATGTAATTTCAGTTTTGACAATTATTTTTAGTTAGTTTAGATTTTTGAAAAATATTTTGTACTTTTCTCATAAGTTTTCATAATTTTTAGCATTTTCAATCTATTTTAAAAGTCCAAAATTAGTTTTTAATTCAAATAAAATCTAGAAAAACCATAAAAATTAGTTTTAAATTTCAGATAATTTTTAAATCATCTTCTTAGCTGTAGAAAAATATTAGATCACTTTTAGGAGTTAGAATAGATTAGTTTGCATTTTAATATAGGTTTTAATAATTACGTTGTTTACGTTTTTTATTGTAATTTGCATTCTTACTTTAAATTCCTTGTTTGCACCATAGGTTTAGAAGTTTTAATTGTTTCCCTTTACTTTTTCTTTCCCCGTAGTTTAGAAATCATCAAAAATCCTTCTTTAAACAATTCAAATCCTGAATTACGCGACGTGAGTTTAAAACTCCATTCATCCCTCGTTGGGAAAACGACCCGGGAAAATACATACCTTTGTATTTCTTCGGAAAATATCTTGTACGAAAACGAACAAAATCAATCTCAATCACTTCACCATAAATCAACTAAGAAACTATACAAAATCCTCCACTGCTACTCAGGTGCGGATCTATTATCTATCTTGATAATAGTTCTATTACAACCAAAGAACAATATGAACAACTGAAACAATACAACTTTGAGTATGAGAGGGTTTGTGAGAGAAATCGTAAAGACAACAACTCAGATTATTACAGGAGAGAGAAGAGTTCCAGCTTTTATACCACAACTCTAGGAAGATTACACGCTTGTCAATTCCAGTCCTTCAGCTTTGATACTTCTGTCTAACTAAGCCAAACATAAATCTCTACTTTAAACTGAAAATAACAAATATGCATAATCAGTCCCTGTATATATCTGAACCATAATAAGATTACATTTTTATCAGTTGAGATGTTTAAAAAATATATATACACATTTCAGTTGCATTGAGATGAACACTAGATACTCTAGATATACGGTTAGGCGTTGCAACGACGCTAAACGATAAACTTGGCCCTCACGATTCTTAAACTGCGAAAGCGATCCTAAACAACAATCTTGACCCTCACGATCCTCAAACTACGAAAAATGACCCTAGAAATACATTGAAAAGGGCATAAAATGATGAGTATGTTCATTCGAAGAACCAACTTTATCGACCCACTATCTAGCAAAATTGATACGAGATAACATGAGTATAGTTTGTGTTGGTTTAATGGACAAAATATTAATAGATGTGTGTTAGGATTGAACTCAAGACCACGGGATTGCACACTTTACGTATGAGAATTAAAGCTAATAATTAAATATAAATGTTATATTTATTTATTATTTACACGAAATATATAACGGGCGTTAAGTTAATTAAGTGTAATGGACTTATGATCGTTAAATGTTAATTGGAAGGACTAGATGTGAAAATAGAGATCGAGAAGGTTCTAGAATCCCATGGGGAGTTCAAACCGATCGGTTATGGGTTTTCCAAACCCAATCCATATCTAACTTGGTCACCATTAGGTATAAATACAAGGCCTAGGGTCTTAGTTTTTCATCTCTTTTACTCATAATCTAAAACCTAAAACATTGTTTGTGTGTTTTTGATTATAGCGTACAACCCTCTTTGGGTGTCGATCATCTTGTTTTTCCAAAACAAATTGTTTCGTGTATTTAAAACTAGCATTACTTTAATTTGATTTAGTACGTGTGTACAAGAACGTGGTACACTCACACTATTGATTGTATCTTGGATTGAATTACAAAACGGTAAGGGGTAATTCACATAATCCTTATAAACCCTAATTAGGGTTCATCTCAATTGCTAGTTTTGTGGAATTGATTCTTGTTCGGCTAGAATAAAAAAGGTACGCATACTTTATGTTTATGTTAGTTAATTATTCATTATTCGTTCCTATACGCTTCCGCATGTTTCTTTGATGTTTATTTGTTTATATATATGATTGACATAGTATATAATTCAAACAGAGGCATCACGAGCTTGGTTGAATGAGTAATTAATTACTAAACACATAAAAGATAAATATTGTATGATATGATTATTCTAGTGTTTTGGTTATGATTATGTAAACCCTAATTTTAGGGATTAGGGCTTTTGCCTTAATTTGTTTTAAATTTTTATGGATCGACCAATTTTTTTTTGGGTTGAAACTCTAATTTTTTTTAGTCGATAGTTTTAAAATTTGTTTTAGGGTTTATTATAATTGTTATGTTATCAATATCGAAACCTAGAATTAATATATTTGTTACGTGATAAATTCATGGATAAAATGTTATGTGACATGGAATTGTATGCGATCTTGTGACAACGTGAATAAAATTGTTATGTTAAATCCATGAAAACGTGCATGTTTGGCATGGATTATTGTCGATATATATATTTAATTGTTAAGATTGGTTATGAGAAAATTAATTGCTAAGTTTTATACAAATGTTTATTATTTTGATAAATTTTGAATTGGGGAATACCTCAATAATATTAATGAATCAATTATGTGCAATTTGGTATATTTTAATTATGGCTTACGCAATTGATTCGTCGATGTATGTGGCTTACTTTCAATTGTGCGAGTGAAAGCCCTAGTTAATATATACATTAATTAACCTAGATATTGATTATTAATAGGCTTTATCAAATAAGTTGCCTGTAACTACTTGTTTATACGTATTAATTGTTAGTTATGTGTGCATTGTTTTAGTTGTTTATTTTTTTTTATTGTTACTTGTTTGTTTATTATGTGCGACAAGTTTTAAGCAAAGGGTAATTTTGAATAGAAAAATAAATTGGACTAAACAATGGTGAAATTTAATTTGTTTTTTAAGAGTTAAATTTTCAAAAGTTTAAATGATTGATGATTTTGGTACAAATTGTGAGAACGGCTCACCCAATTTGACAGACTGTGTGAGGGGTACAAGGAGAGGAGCGTATTAAATTGTGACCCGAAAGAAGGAGGTCATAGCTTCAGCGCTGACCAAATTCTCCGCTTCTTTGCGAGTCAAATTGGAGTTACCAAGTAGGCTATTAGTACAAAATCATCTTAAGGGCGAATTAGCTTTAATTTCATGCGCCATTTTTGTGGTAATTATCCGAAGCACTAAGTCTTTAGACTTATGCAAAAGTACGATATACTGGACGATAATTAAAGGTAAATTCCTTGATTGGCGAAACCAATACCTCAATCAAAACTTTGATAATTTGATCTTTATAAATTGGTTAATAAAAAGTTTTTTTTTGTTAAAAACTATTGATACGAAGTTGTATGCATGCTTCTTCGTACATATTTATTTGAAACCATAAAATCAAAACTAGTACCATTTATAAATTAAGTTTGTGCCATCTAGTTAAAGGAACACTTGAAGTTGCAATTTACGTTATGTCAGAACTTGGCGAGATTGTGATGGAAAGGTAAATCTTTATGTAAAGTCAGACCTTACATGAACATATTTGCAGCGACCTGGACTCAAGGCACAAGATGGGATAAAACATGTTTACATTTGCAATAGCGTTGGAAAATGTAAATCCCATAATGATCGAGGAATTGGAAAATGTTTGCCAATTATTGTTCGACAGATTACCTTATTATGTGCTTTGGTTACTAGCAGATCAACTGATGTAATGGCACTATGATAATTTGGATCCTAGTTTTTGAGAAAATTCTATGGTTATATGAATATTACCTTGGGTATTTTATTTTCTTGAAAAGTTTAATTATCGAAAATACTAAAATTAAATTTTGCTAATTCTTTAAATGTATTAATGCAACATTAAACCGTAAACGTAGGTTATTCCTGTATTGGCAAATTGATCTACACCTGTAAGGGTTTTTGGTAGAGTCAACTTTGCTAAAAGAATAAACCTAGTCCTATTTTCATAAGAAAGAGTGAGATTCAATCCTATTCCTTATCATGAATGAAGAAAGGTATGATAGGACAATTAGAATTGTTTAAATTCTAAATACATAACTCGTAAGCAAATTTTAATAGTTAAGAAAATTGCATATTTTCTGAGTTATTAAATTAGAAGCTAGACTAATTACTGTATAATTGGTAAAAGACAAACTAGCATATTTTATCTAGTTGTTTTGTTTTGACCATTTAAAAGTACTACTTACAATTGTTGGAATATTAGAACTATTAAGAAAGAAATTGCATGCCCAATTTTTCAAGTTAATAGCATTGATGGGTAATTAATCATCTACATAGTAGAATACACTCTTTTAGTACATAAGTAATTGTTATGTATGGACTTTCTCAAAAGTGTAGGGAAGTAAATAGAACACTCTTTTCTTTCAATGGTTAATGAAACACTTACAATGTTGTCAAATCCAGTTGGAGTATTGTGTTCTTATTACTGAATAAGGAATTAATGTAATGATCTCTAATTTAGTGGGAGTTACAAGGTTTGTCATCTTGGTAGTAACCCAGATTATCTCTAGAACGTCTTAAGATAATTACTTTTCACTTGTAGAAACTTATGTTTTCAACGATAGTCATGTACGTTTCCTTATTAGACTATGAAGTGGTTCTACATCTACTAGTTATGCTAACATCAATGACACAATCATATTAGTCACATAAACAAACATATGTCGTGTTGTTTATCTGCTACATGATGTTGTTCCATGCACAAGTGGGAGAAATCTATATTGTGTGCAATGTACAACATATAAGTATATGATTTAACGGATTCTCTTTACTACATGGTTAGAGACTAACGTTCTAATATGACTTGTACATATCTAATTTAAGAAACACTTGGTGTTGCAATTTACGTCATGTGAGAACTTGGCGAGATTGCGCCAACAAAGTAAATCTCCATGTGAAGTCAGACCTTTCATGGACATATTTGCAGTTTCTAGATTAGACAAGAATTTAGAACATGTGTCAAAATGATATATAAGACTACTTAAAATTAGATATTTATGTATTATTAGAATAACATAAATGAAGTAATTTAATACTACTTCAACTTGTTATTTATGTATTTTGGAATGAAATAAATGAAAAATAATGTAGTCCTACATTATTGTGAAGTAAATAAATTAACTTGAAATTACTATTGAAACCAAGAGTTGTGTTCATAATTACTTTACTTAAACATGTTTATCATTTATTGTAAAGACATAAACATAAAGTCTTTTAAGACTTATAATAAAGTAAGAAGTTAACTTGTTATGTTTTTTAATTAAGACATATACAAGAAGTCATTGAGTTGATCAATGATTTATAACGTATAATGGGATTATAATAGTTTATGTTTTCTTGATGAGACATGGATATGAAGTGACTTGGTTAAAGAGTACTTGTGTTATAAGCATGCAATTGGCTTGGAAAGTTTATTATACCATTAAGTTGGCTTAGTTGGTAAATAGGTAAGCCAAAAGGAATATGTTTATCTTATATATTGTATAGATTGTCTTACAATATTAATTCTAATGAATACCACAAGTTGATGGTATGTTCAGTTAGGAGAATCAAACTCTATTTGATTTGTTTGATTCAAGATAACCATAACTTCTTTCTTAAAAAGTAACAAGGTTAGAAAATTGAGTATGGATTGAATATACTCAATATGACTCCAACCTAGAAGATTGAAAAAACACCATTTCATTATGGAATGTGATGAATCACATTAAGTTTTAAAATTGAAGATTCGAATCATTAAACTACTTATAAATAGGTTATTAACAAACTAAAGTCGAAATCGTCAATGTGTATTTGTAATGTCCCAAAAGAGAAGAATGTAGTTTTGCTCTAATTGCTAAGTATATATAGATAGTCTATATATTACCAAAGGCAAGTGAGAGTTTTTTTTATCTTGAAAGATAAAATTACAAAATACATAATCTTCTTAAATACACTAGTAAATATCATGATGAGGCTTGATATGAAATGTTAACCTCAATATGATGAAATTTTCATTCATGGATCTGCAAGGATATCTCAGATATTTGATTTATATGCTGAGAAGAACATGAGTTACAAGATTATAACAAACCTGATAATCATTATGATGGATTACCAAATATTGAATTAGGTAAATTACTCATACTATGAATGTTAAAGATATTGTCCATAAAGATAATCAATTTTGGAAATTTGGTTTATCTTAATAGTTAGACTAGAGAATGGAAATAAGTTTCTTCAAAGAGATGAAAAACTCTAGTGGTTTAAATTTCTGTATAGAAATCATATGGACAAAATTGTACAAATATTTAATGCATGTTTTATGACAAGATTATTAATCATACTTAAGCAATTAATTGTGATTGAATATTATTTCCTAGACACATTAAATATATAAAGATGATAATTGTCATACTTGTTTTCATTAATATGAAATATGACAATGGAATATCAAAACTCTTTCTTGAGAAATTACTTGAGCGAGGACCATAAGTAATCGAAATGTTTTTTGAATTCATATGATCTTTGGAAGTGTACGAACTGCGATAATTCATGAATGGATAAATGCATGCATCTATGAAATTATTCTTATGTTTAATTATTAAATCCTAGTTTCGATTTATAATTAAAATAAGATAAATTTTAAGTATTCTTGAAAGCTAGTAGGAGTATTATGTTAAGGTTTTAAATCTTATATGTTGTATAACATATAGGAAGTAACATTCCTTATAAGCTAAATGTTAAGTCTTAGATTGAAATGAAACTTCACTTGTAAGATTTAAGAATTAAAACATACAACCTTGGAATATATGTTTATTATTAATAAACATGTGTAGTAAAATAAATGATTCTAATAAAACATGATATATCATTTGGGAAGCGGATAAATATCTTTTGACAAGATAGAACATGAATGAAGTCTAAGTTTGACCTGTAGATTCATCATGTACATCATGTTGTGTATTAAAATTGTTGTATCAGTCTTGAATAAGAAGTGATTTGACAACATTGATATCTAACTAAAAGTTATTAGATAACTTGTGTAATGAATATTCTAATAGAATTTGTGGAAAACTAGAAGGGGGGGGGGGTTGAATAGTTTTGCCAATTAAAACTTCCTTTAATCTATTTAGATCGACTTATGTCAATATATTTGGATGTGTGTGTTGGATGTTGATAAACAAGCATATAAAGGTAAGTAATGAAAAGATAAGAGTAAGAAGCACAAAACCACAATACGAGTATTTATAGTGGTTCGCTACAAGGACACCTTCTTGCCCTACTCCACTCCCGAGTCACCTACTCGAGAGTTCGTAATCACTACACCAATCTCCTTATGGCGGAGAATCCTTCACAACGTCGCCTACCCTTTTTCCGGTGCTAGGCTAACCACCGGGTTCTTTCACTCCAAGGTGAACCAAACCTACACAACGTCGCCTACCCTTTATACGGTGCTAGGCTAACCACCGAGTTCTTTCACACCTTAGGAGAACTAATCCTATCACAACGTCGCCTACCCTTTATTAGGTACTAGGCTAAGCACCTAGTTCCATTGCAATGGAGGAACTACTACCACACTACACCAACCACTAATCCCAAAGAAGATCTACTTCTTTACAACATCATCAAGGATATCAATATCCTTGGATCTAATACTAGTCTATCTTGTACATCGAAACACACCATATCGAATGTACATCTAAGGTACCTTTCACTAATACCTTGACTAGATCTACAAGACATCTTTCACTAATGTCTTGTGTCTTCACTCTAAGCACCTTTCACTAATGCTTCTTTGTCTTGACTTCTAAGCACCCTTCACTAATGCTTCTTGTCTTGACTTCTAAGCACCTACCACAAGTGCTTATCCTATAGACGATAGATACCCTTCACTAATATCTTCGTCTTGACACTTGAGACATCTTTCACTAATGTCTTCAACACTACACTTCTTTGAAGAAAGAAAGAGATCATCAACAAGAGGACTTGATGAGCCTTGATGATGAGGAAGCATGGTAACTCATGGACTTGAGCTTGCTCGACTTCAAAGGTGGTGATCTTGCCTTTAAGAGGAACCTAGAAGATCACACAAAACAAAACTACAAACATAGATCTCTTGGATCTAAGGTTAGTGAGATTTAACTCGGGGAGAAAGTGTGTTAGAAAGGATTGAAAGGGTGAGAAACAATGAAGAAATGGCTCACTATTTATAGAGGAAAACCTCTCTGTTCCCGGATCCACGGATCCTTCCACTGGGATCCGGCTAGCACAAAGCCAGGATCCGTGGAATGCTCCTCTTTGCCCATGGGTATTTTTGGTTATGGGTCATGGGTCATGGGTTATGGGTTGATCCATGGTTTTCTTTCTAGATACAATGAACATGATCAAGTGGTATATATAAAACCATGGGTTATGGGTCAATACCATTTGCTAGTTTTACCCATTTTAGTATTTACATGTTTTACCTATTTTAGTATATACATGTTTTTACCCATTTTAGTATACTTAGTTTAAGTATGTGCTAACCCAATATGTAAACATTAGTTGTTATACATATGTATATCTAAAGCATAAAATCACTTATACTAGTTTTAGTGTTTTATGTGAAAGCGTAAGTGTGTTGGAAAACTATTAGTTCAAACCATTTACGTATTTTATTTGTTTCGTTAATATGATTTTACGTTTGTTATCGACAAAACATTAGAAGATCGTAGAATATAAATAAACGTTTTTACGGCTTATTTATATTAACAATCTCCCCATTTTTTTTGATGACAAAACATAAAATTATTTTAAGGATAAGCTAAAATTAGTAAAAGTTTGAATTTGTAGTTTTACTTTCTTCTCCCCTTTTTGTCGAAACAAAAGAGCTTTGAAAGAAAGCAACACTTTGTTTTTAAAAAGAATGTGAAAATTAGAAAAGAAATAAGAAATAAAAAGCAAGTAACGGAAAGGATCTCGTCGTTACTCCCCTTGACGAGTCCATCCCTCGATGGGCGTCAAGAAAGTAATGGTAATCTAGTTCTATTGCAAATTTTGCAAATGTTTACGTCTATGTGACGGTGTGCTCCCCTAGATGATTGCAATTTTGCAACGGGAAGTCATGAAATATAAATCTAAGATTGCAAGTAATTTTGCAATGTATTGTTTTGACACCAAGCTCCCCTTAGCTTTAGGGTGTCAAATTCTTCATGTGTTAATTGAATAACTACAAAACAAAGGTTAGAAAACAAGTATAATTCACAATTTCCTGCAAATGTGGTCCAAGTTAGTTAGGAAAATAGTTTCCTGTCTCACGGATCCCACGGTTCTCTCCTAGTAGGGATCCGTCTAGGCAATTCTGAGGGATCCGTCTGGCTGATGAATAAAATCAGCAAAGGTGATATAACAAGTAATGTTATCACTAAGATGAGATATGAATACAAGGTAAGCATATGCTCAGAAAAATAACAAGTAGCATGTAATTCCATTTAATAAAACAAGAGTTATGATATACATGACTCTAAAAATAAGAAAATAAATAATATATGACTAGGAATTTCTAGACTAGCTAACGCTTGATGCTAGGACACCACTAAAATCTTCTAGCTCAAGTTTTGTTTAGGTTTAACCTCGTCTAAATGTTCGAGGAGATGATAGAACATGAAACGTTGGTCTTCTCGTACTTCATGTATCAAACTTTCAACATGTTGACAATGATAGCAATCTTTGTCATGGCTAGGTAGTGGTGGTGGATAAATGAAATGGCTTGATGCGAAGGATCAAGTGAAGCGGCTTGCGGAGCTTCAAATGATGGAGGAATTGGTGGAGGTGCATTTGAGAATGACTCAACCAAGAATGATGGTGGTGGTAGAGAAGTGTCAACTTCCATATGGTCGGGTGGTTGACATTAATGATTTCTCATAATCCAAATAGGATTATATGATGGAGACGCGAAAGGAAGCCGGGCAGTGTTGACTCAACACCTTGATTTTGAACCATTATTCCTCTAATGAGGAGAATGTTGTCGTGGAAGCGGATGAGACGGCCTAGAAGGCAAGTCCTCTAAATTGTAGAGGTGTGGTGATGATAGTGGGGATGTAAATGAAATAGCTCTAGGAACCAATGGTGATGGTTTAGTGGAGATAATATTGCTTGGCCTAGGAGGTATGGTGGTGTTTGGCATTGGTAGTTTTGTGGGTACTATCCTTTTGGGAATTGGTTTGATTGGATGATGAAGAATTCTATCATTTGTTGGCTTGACGGGAGATGATTCGGTTGAGGAGATTTCGTGTATAACACGAGCCTTTTTCATGGGTGGTTCTTTGGTGGACAAGTTACTACTTGGGGTTTTCCTCATGATGAGATGATTTCAAGTGGTTGCAAGAGCTGAAAGTTAGGATGAGAGTGATGACTATGGAGGTCCTAACAAGGTGGTTTATAAACTAATAGATTTGGCAAGTGCATTTAAGCTTTAAGCCACTAGGATTCATTGGAATGTGATGATTGACATGCACAAGAGTCAACTTCAGAGGTTGCACTGATCTAGGAACTCATTTAAGATGAGATGGAGTGTTTGAGTTAGGAAGATGAGTTGAAATGATTGTTTTAGCAAGATTTGACCTATACTGTCATCCGGATCCACGGTTCCCTCCTTAGAGGATCCGTCTAGGCTAATCCTAGGGATCCGTCTCTCGCCAGCTATGAAAGAGTGGAAATGATGTTTCTAAGATCTAAGACCTATATCATCTTGAGTGTTTCAGGTCCTCCTAAGTGTTTTAAATGAAGGGATGCTTGAGTACTTGAAGGTAATGAATGATGTAGCTAATGATTGTCATTTATGGAAGGATTTGTGTTAGATATTAACTTTTCACATACACATCAACCCATAACACAAAGTAGCATATAGATGGAATTCTAGAGAGAAAGTTAGAGGTTTAGGGAACTTAGTGAGAGAAAGTGAAAGATATTATTATGAGCTCCAACTCTACCTTGGGAAGTAGAGTATTTATAGTCTTACATAAATCGCCACACTATGGCGTGGATCGGGGCATACGATGGGTAAAGACCCGTCCGTCCTCCACGGTGTTACTTAACTAAGTACTACTTAACTTAAAATAACTACGACTACGAGCTTTCTACGAATACAAATACTTGAGGTGGACCGACTCTTTAATACCGGAATTTCTAATTCCTAACAATCTCCCCTAAGGAGGTCACCTCAATCATGTACCAAAATTACATTGAATACAAATAGATATTTCATTAAAATTGATCTTGCATTCTTGATGTAGTCCTTTGCTCCTAAGCTCGTAGTCATTGATTGCATGTTTGGATACTCCAGTGGAGGTCTTTCTTGATCCACGTGATGATAATTTTGAGCCATCTTTTGAGATCATCGACTATCAACAATCTCGACACATCCTTTGTGGTGTTGGTATTATGTGATGTTGTGACTTTAGGACCGACATGCTCACATTCGGATCATGATGTCTTCTCATCGTGAGTAGCGGAAGCTTTAGATGATTCATGATATTGGCGGCGCGTAGCGAAGCATGGAGTGAAAATATCGAGTCATTGATGCACTAATCATGATTTCTTTTGAGTTGAATGTGTTAAGTGAGCATGCGGCTAAGGATTGACCGCTTCATTACGATCACCGCAAACGTCGGTGTACCGCATACAATGCTTAGCAAAAATCGCACGCAAGTGTCTTTGATCACTTCGTTGAATTGAGGTACACGCCCACGGTTCCCCGTTGATCGATTACAATCTTGCGTGATCGGTATAATTCCTAAGAATTTCCTTGATGTGGTTTCGCAATGCTCTAGCTGTTCTCAAACCGGAACATCTCAAAGAAGACAACACGGAGTGAGTGAACCAATAATTTTAAGTTCACCGATTGATGAAAAGATATTTGAAAACAATCGAGTATTGCTCAATAGAAATTGTTTTGCAATACCACGAAGGTTTTATTGAAAATCAATTATCAATCATAAAACACCTTTTGATTTGAAAAATGAGTACACGGTCGATGTTCTAAAGAAAAGAGTTTTTAAGCACAAAGACCGGTTTTCAAAGGTATCCGTCAATCCCTAACTCGAACCGAGATTGATTCAAGAAATTGAATCCCCATTGTTTCTTCGGTTGTCACATGGTTGATCCATATAATAGATCTCACATGCCACCTACCAGAGCTTGTTTGATGATGGCTCGAAGGCTTTCCATCTTCATTGTGGATGTGTAAACACATCACTCGGATGTTCGCAATACCACAAGGATAATGCGTGGGACTCAAGATATAATCTCTCTTTCCACATTGTGTGAAACAGAGTCTTCATTGAAAGTGTCCTAAATGAGATTTATTGATGATCTCGTGGCTCTAGACTCAATATGTGCATATTTGGATCCTATGTGGGAGACTAGGGAGAGGTCTCTCTTCAATATCAACAATCTCTAAGAGAAAGTCGATAGATAATGTCGGTTCCCGTGAGAATGAAACAAGTCCTTTAAGAGGAACTTGAGTGGTTTGGAAAGTTGAAGTGCGAAGGCCACCGGGTCCATGACGTCTTGTCTTCAATACCGATGTTACCATCGAGAGCATATGAAGTGAACCCGGTTTACGCCTAAGGTTGAATAAATGGAGGCTATTTGTTTTCACCCTTTCTCATTCAATTCTTTTAATTCTTCAACCCTTCAAGCTTACCGAGACTTCATAGCTAGAACCTTGTTGGGTTAATTCCAAGACTAGCTCGGTCTTAGTCCGCACTCTTCCCATATCTCATTTTTCTCCTTTTATCATCATACCTAAGGATTTCTACACTAACTAGTGGATTGTCCTGGGTAGATCCCTCCGGTTCGGCGGATCATGGGAACCAATACCTAACCTTATCATCCTTATATCACCGTACATAAAGTAAAGTTGGTCGGTCTATTTGGTATTGTTCATCCGCCATTGGATCCAATTGAAAACCATTTGAAAATCAATTCGATACTTGTGATATATTATCAAAGCATTTTGTACCGAATTGTTTTTGATATTTTAGAACGAGAACTCCCCTCAACATGTGCATCAAGTATTGAAAGAGTTTTGCACACGGAGGCAAGAGAAAGAATTAACTTCTTTGATTACCATTTTCTAAAAGATATCAACATCACTTCCGCATTAACTCAAGTAGGTGAAGTATTTCCGGAAGGATGAGGTTTCCATGAATTTGCTCCCCTCAATATGTGCCTCGAGGTTTGAAAAGAGTTTTGCACATACTAGAGGAACCCACACATGGGATAAAAATCACGTTTGGATCATAGGTTTAAGATAGGTGCTCCCCTCAACATGTGCATTGAAAAATTGAAATCGTTTGTCACATGTGAGAAGGACAGCATGTACATTCTTATAAAACCATTTACCAATTATCGCTTTAAATCCAACATTCTCCCGATCACAATTATCAAATCATTTGAGATTTGTGATCTCTTATAGATTTAAATTGATTTATGAAAGCTTTAAGGAGAAATGTGACTTGATTATGAAAGCTTTAACTGATAATGACGGATTTTAAGACTTTAAACTCCATTTATAAAACATGCATGTACATCTTTTGAAAACAAATTTAATGCTAAATAACTTTTTAATTTAATTGAAATCATTCTCCCTCAATCAATGACGAAGGTTGTTGATTGAGAGATAGATATTTTGACAAATAAGTCCGATGATTATCAAAATAGAGATTAAGTTATTTTTCAAAGCATTTAGTTTTCAAAGCAGATAAATGTTTATAGAATCGAGCATGAAATTTTGAAAACATGATAAAACATGGCTCTTTCTTTCTTTTAAAACCGGTTATTGCCTCAAGATGACAATAAACCATTTTTCTCTTTCTCTCCTAATATATATATATATATATATATATATATATATATATATATATATATATATATATATATATATATATATATATATATATATTTTAAAAAATTCGAACAATATCTAAAGTCCCGTGTCATTCTTTGAATGACAACACAAAGACCGTAGATATTATCGAATCGAGCAAAACATGACAAATGACAATATTTTTGAAGATTTTTCAATTTTTCAAATTTTTGGATTTTGAAAGTTTTATATTTTTCTATTTTGTTTTTCAAAAAATATTTACAAGAGATAGATGAAGATAGACCTTTACTCCTCGTCTTCCTCCGAAGACGTTTGAGAGTTTCGTTGAAGGCTTTTCAAACCAAGACGTGGAAGAATAAACTCAAAACGTTCTCTTGGAAGAGCTTTGGTGAAGATGTCCGCTAACGATATTCGGACCTCACAAAATATAGTTCCACCACACCTTTTTCTACTTGTTCCTCGATGAAATGATGTCGAATGTCGATATGCTTTGCTCTTGAGTGTTGAACGTTGTTGCATGAGAGAGCAATAGCACTTTATTATCACAAGATGAGGGATCTTGTTGAATTCAAAGCCATAGTCGATAATTGAGATCTCATCCATAAGATTTGAGCACAACAAGATGACATGGCTATGTATTCAGCCTCAGAGGAAATAGAAGTACTCAATTGCTTCTTTGAAGACCACTCACAAGCTTATCACCCAAAACCGAGCACCTCCGGATGTACTTGACGTGTATCTTGACAACTCGCATGATCAAGATCTCGTGATAGCCGTTAGTGACATACCGGTGTCCTTCGGTACCATAGTCCCATATTGATGGTTCCTTGAGATACCGAAGACCCGCTTAACCGCTTCAAGGTGCTTTTTAGTAGGCTTAGCACGGTATCTAGCACACATGCAAACAACGAACAAGATGTACGGTCTACTAGCGTTGAGATACATCGTGGATCCAATCATACTACGATATTTCGTTTGGTCAATCATGATCCCCGAGTGGTCCTCATCTAGTTTGGTTTGATCAATCATGGGGTGTCAACGAGGTCACTTGAATCAAATCCAAATTTCTTTAAAATCTCACATTGCGTATTTAGATTGATTTATGAAAATGCCTCCGGACTTTGTGAAATTTGTAATCCCAAGAAAATGACATTTGTCCCATCATTGACATTTGGAACTTTGAACTCATTTCATTAGAAAACGATCACATTCCATTGGGTCATCGAGGCAAAATAATATCATCAACATAAATTTGAACATGAGTTAAATGTTTGTCGACTTCGGTGAACAATGTAGGATCTATCGCCTTTGGTTTGAATCCGGTTGATAGAAGAAACTTTGACAAAGGTATCATACCATGCCCTTGGAGCTTGCTTTAAACCGTAAAGAGCCTTCTTCAAACGATAAACGAGTAGGATGCTCTTGGTTCACAAATCCTTCAGTTGGGTGGCGTGAGACGGCTTCCTTAAGATCTCCGTTCGAAATGCCGTCTTTACATCCATCCGATATACCACCATGTTCTTACTAGCAAGATTAGCCGAAAAGATTACGATTGCCTCGATTCGAGCAACAGAGCAAACGATTCTTCAAAGTCTATACCTCCTCGACGGTATCCTTTAGCAACTAATCGAGCCTTGTTCTTCAACACATCACCATGCTCATCAAGTTTTACTTTGAAGATCCATTTGAGAGCTATAATCATAGCACGATGGAGCGGTACTAACTCCATACATCAAGACGATCAAACTCATGAATTTCATCTTGCATGGCATTGAACCAACTATCTTTATTCATGGCGGTTTAACATCTTTTGGTTCGATCTTAGATAGTACGGAGTTGAAGAAGCACCATAAGGCATCGGTTGCGAGTTGCTTCCGGGTTGATCTGAGACGAGAGGATTTCCAATGATGTTGTCTAAGGGTGATCGTGAGTCCATTTTCTTAGGTGTTCATGTGGTCATTGTTGAGGAACCGAGGTAGTCGAGTCGATGTCTCCTCAAGAAGATGGTTCGATGATGATTCGGGAGTAGCAAATATGTTTTCAAATGGAGCATCTTGAGAGTCGCAGGGATTAACTTCATCATTGATGCGAAACATTTCCATGATGTACATTTGAGGAATGATGATTTGTTGATGAAATCAAGGATCGATGAGGTGCTTCTTGACTTACGAGATATTGAGACCGATGGATTGACTTCATTCAACGGAATATGAACATCCTCTGTTGTAGGGATCGGCACCTCATTAGTGGTAGACTCATACAGTTCATCAAACATAGGATCAAACAATTTCTTTACATCATCTTCGGATGGTGGTACATATGGAGTTTCTTGAGAGGAGTTTGGAACAAGGGATGAACCAATGGGACTGTTTTGAAGTGCGGTCCCGAAATGGAGTGTCCAGGAGCCATTTGACCGGTCGACTCATCAAACGTAACATGAATTGTTTCCATGATATTTCGGGTTCTTTTGTTGTAGATTCGGTATCCCTTTTGTTTGGTGCGTATCCCACAAATACTCCAATGTCGACTTTAGCCCTAAGTTTCCTAAGTCTTGACCCTCATTTGTTGGATAGCACAATGCACCAAACACACGAAGGAAAGAAAGATCGGGTTTTGTTGTGGACAAGTTCATATGGAGTTTTCCATGAATGGTGTGAATCGGGGAGCGATTTTGTGTGTAGCATGCAGTGGCAATTGCTTGACCCGAGAGAAACATTGGAACCTTTGAGTAGATCGGCATTGTTCTAGCAGCTTCAACAAGGGTACAATTTCGTCTTTCAACTACACCGCTCATTGAGGGGTTCGTGGAACACTTCTTTGATGGTGATTCCAACGCTTTCATAGAATTCACTAAGTTGTTTGTTGACAAACTCGGTTCCATTGTCTGCTCCGATAATTCGGCGGTTTGTTAAGTCTAACTGCGCAATGTTTGATGAGTTTGATGATGATATCGGAGTTTCATCCTTTGTCCTTAAGAACTTGACCCGGTGAATCTAGAGTAATCATCAACCACAACTAACACATATTTCTTCCCAAAGATATTCTCGCACCTCATTGGTCCACATAAATCCATATGAATCATACGAAGAACTTCGTGACGGAGTTAGTAGGTTTGGATTTATGGGCAAACATCTTGCTTTTTCCCAATTGACATGTTGAACAAAGATGATCCTTTTCATACTTTAGTCCGGTAAACCTACAACTAAGTCCTTTCTCGAAAGATCGTTGATGGTGCCAAGTTCAAGTGATTGAGACGATGATGCCATAACCATGACTTTGTTTTTGACGCCTTAGATAACAAGTGATTGGTGAAGCTCTCATCATGTCATCGATAGAGATGGTGTAAAGGTTTGAGCCACGAGTTCCTTTCAACAGTTCCTTACCATTAAGATCTCTAACAAAGGTATGTTTTCGAAGGCTACTTCTAGATCGAGTCACAGAAATTGACCAATAGAGAAAGTTATGACCTAAACCTTCCACATAATACACTGAGATGACACTATCACCAACGACATAATCTCCATAACCCATAATAGCACCAAAATGATCATTACCAAATCTAACATCCCGATGAATTTGCTCACGGTTCATGAGCCGTGACCGTCTCCAAATATATGCTTGGAAAACTGAGTCCAGTACCACGTAATCGATTTGAACGATCCGCAGCTGAACACAGATAAGAATGGATAATCGGATAATTGGGATCCCCATGCAAGAATGGGTTCCATTTGGTTAGTAGCAGCTTGGAACACCCACATCGTAAATAGAAGCATCTACATCGAGACGGTGAGATAATGGAATCATTGTGAGTAGATGTAATACTAGTGTCTCAGATAGCCTGCTTACGCTTGACCACTTCTTAGGGAATAGTTCTACCAAGAGGCATCCATTTTCTAGTGGGCATTGTCGATTGGTCTTATGACCAACGGTATCCAATAAAAACCTATTCTCATCAATGTTCTTCCTGGGTTTCCATTGTTTTCTAACTTTCTTTCGCTTTTGCCTTTTAGCCTTTTTAGCATGAATTTTAGCATTAACAATATTAATCGGACAATTAACATCATTAGGCAAAACATTGACATCACATTCATGATTAGAAATGTAATTCAAGCGGATATCGGTACAAGGTTTGAAAATAGTATCGAATTCGGATTAATTACATGACGCCTATGGCAATTACTAGAATCAACACGATTCGCTTTATTCAATTCAAGCTTAAAGTTCCTAGATTGTTCTTCTACTTTCTTCCAGTGCACATTCTTAGCTTGAGAGGTCCTATCATTCCTTGTATTGTCTTGAGACTTTGACCGCTCCGCTTAATGTCACCGACACTCTGTAGGAATGGGAACATTAGTTTGTTTTACTACTCTTTGCACCACCGTTTAGATGTGCCGGATCTCGAGCTACATGCAGTGCACTAAGGTTCACTTTCTTAACACTAGAGGTACTGGGATTAGCACTCCTAGAAGGCACATTAGAGTTCACTTTTCAAGCATTGACAGATCTAGAATCTGAACTACTTAATGGTACACTACTCCTCACATTCAAAACATTGGGAATCGATTGCATATCATGTTTGGCCTTAGGCATTGAGCATGGAATCAAAGGGTTAACTCTCTCACCTAATGTCTTTGGGCATATTGTGATCAAACATTCTAAGATTTCTTGAGATCGTTTGGCATATAAGCATGCATGTCCAATTGCATTATCATGAGGTTTCTCTAGCTTATCCTCTTCAACAATCTCACGCAGCATTCTAAGCAATCCTTAAGGGATGAGAAATATGTTTGAATGGCAAGTTTATTGTTCCTTAGATGAGGGGACATATGTCACAGATAAAGCATATTTATTACTAGAGCGAACCTTAGATACAACATTCTCCTCATTGATCATTGGCATTTTCCTTTTACCGACTCTTCGATTCTCAATTTCCTTTGCAATGAAGTTATTTGTTCGTTGTTTTGTTACGAGTGACTTTAATAGATTCAAACAACTCATTGAAGTGATGTTTAACCTTTTCATTTTCTTCTAGAAAACTCTCGCTTTCCTTTGTAAAGCATTTACTAGGTTTTGAAGATGAAACGCTTGAGAATTCGAGAATCTAAAGAAGGAGGCATTTGGGAGCCTGTCATATTGTTCGTTTGGCCCTTTAATTGAGAGATTTGGGCTTTCAACTTTCTCGATCGTGTTGCCCCGAGCTTGAATCACTCATCACGCTTGTTAATTTGAAAAGCGCATCAAACTCGAGCATCTCAAGATGTCTTGATATTTGAAGTTTTGACATTTTCTTTGAGATGTTGATATTTTAGTTGTAAATTAAAATACTCAACTTCTAGTTTAGAAAAATGTTTAACCAAAGTGTCGTGATCATCCGCTTCAATTTTCTCGTTTAGTTTAGAATTAGTTTTTTCAAGCTCAATGACACGATCATGGAGACTTTCAGGCCACAGATAATTCATGAAAATTGGAAACATTAATAGAGCAATTTGAAGCGTTGAAAACACATCTTGAGCAACACATTCAAGAATAAGATTCTCATTTAATGTATGCAAGTTCTTTCTCTCAATCTCATTATATTTCAAAGGCTTCATAGTCACTAACTTCAACAACCATTGCATCAAATTCCTTTTCCATTCCCTTAATATCGGTTTCTATTCCTTTTAAGACTCTCAAAGTGATCTTTAGAAGTTTAAAGAAGGGCATGACCTCGCTTAGATAGCATTCTTTCATTTGTTCAAAACCCTTTCTCCTTGATTATACCCGGTGTGATCCTTTTCTTGCAAGTTTTCTCAAAATCAACAAATAGTTGAAATATAACGTATTGGCTAATTAATGTCTTGCTTTTAGTGGCAATTGTTCTAGGTACAAGATGCATTGGTGTATTAGGAGGATACACCGTCGCTTCAGGCATTTTCCTAAGGGGGGTTAGATTCAACAATATTTTCCGCTTCGCTTATCTAAATCTTTTTCCGTAAGACTTGTTCGGGAGTCAACAAAGTCCGAGGCTTAAACTTGTTTAAGGAAATCCAGCTTTCCTTCTTATAATCATGAGGAGTGATATTTATGTTTTTCTTTGCATTTGGTCATCTAGTTTTTGTTCATCCTTTCCTAGTGACTTCATCTCGATTTCTTATCTTCCTCGGTGGCACTCAACGCAACTAGGTTTTTGTCTAGGCTTAAGGATTTCATTTCCATCATAAAGCACCTTATGAGCATTTCTAGCCTTTTAATTACCTCTGATTCGGTTCCTCAACAAGGGAATGCTATGCTTATCGCTTAAGACTCGATGTTTGGTGACCATGTGAGCAATCGAATGGTGTTTCCTTGTATGTACAACTTGTTTTCTAGTTTGTTTTCAAAGTTTTGATTAGAAAATCTCTCAAGAGTTTTGATTCCTTTGCATTAAATTCTTGCTTAAGCATTTTCACATTTTCTTGAAGTTCTTGTTTTTGTTTAGTTGCTTTTTTAGAAAGTTTTTCTTGCAAGGAATTTAATTCTTGTTTCAATACTTCTTCTCTAAACTTACTTTTTCTAATTCTGTACTCACTTGGACATCCATTTCACGCTCACGGTGGTCAACTCAAATTTTGCACGTTGTTCATAAATAGCAACACGTTCCTTATAGGCATTTAGTTCGAAATTATGGAATCATCAGAACACATGCAAAGGTATTCATCAAATACATAGTCATTGTTGATGCGGAAGATGCATCACTTGGTACAACTTCACTTTCACTTTGTTTCACGTATTGATCGTATGGGACAATATTGATATTACCCATATTTTCAATATTTGATTCAATAGTTTCGGTTGGTTGTACTTTGTCATGCATCCGTTGCACATCAGCATCATCGTATAGCTTTAATACCTCTGAGATGAGTTTGTCCTTGGATGGGCCAGCTTGTGGTGAAGAAGAGACCTTAGGAGAGACCATTGGAGAAATGCTAGCCATAAAGATTGTGTGTGCCGTAGGTCCATCATCCACATCAGAGTCGTATGCATCGCAGTCACCGACTTGAAAGGCATTTGGATGATTGTGACCTATCTCCTGAATAGGCTGCTCATCTACATCTGCATCATAGGTCTTGGCATTGCCCTCAACAAGAAACAACAATTCTTCTTCATTCAAAGCAACACCATTGTCTTGAGCTTGTGCCAAGCATCTTATCTCTGAAGTATTCAAGATTCGTGGACGCTTTGAGATGTGCGCCCTTGCAATGTGTCCCTCACCACCACGCTTATAGCATTTGATTGGCTTAGCTTGACCTTGGTTACCATTCCTTCCTCGATTCTCGTTGCCAACATAACCTCTCCCACTCCACCTCGTCCCGATCATATTGTCTTTCCGAATGGTTGCACCACGATCCTTCCATCTCTAACGGTGGCTTGATTGTGTGGGTTAGATGCGCCCGAGGTTGTTGTTGGTGGGAGAGAATTCATGTTTTGACTAATGAGAAGAGCAAGTTGATTAATGAAGCTACCACGTGAGCATCAAAGATCGACTTGTTTGTACATAGGATCGTGGAATGAGTTTGTGATTACCATTACCCAAGGTATGACTTGTGATGCTTTGGTTGTGATTCCAATGTTTGAGTAGAAAGTCAGAGTCATTAGACGAGCTTGTCTCTCCTCGGTTGGTTTTGAACCGATTGAGAATTAATTTTCAAACATAGCATGTCTCTCATTCGAAGGAGGAAGGCATAGAGTTGCTCATAGTTTGTATTCTTCAATCCTTTAGTGAGCTTCACAGTAACAAACTTGTGCCATTCGGGATTCATGTTGTTTACAAATTTTGAGTTCAAGCTGAATGTTAGGCATAGTCATTCGATGTTCCTCATGTCATTAACTAACTTGTGAAATCTCATAGTACTCATAGACATTCTCATCCGGTTTCATCTTGAAGTGCTCAAATTCGCCATAGAGTTGTGATTCTCTGCCTTCCATGGTTAATTCTCAACCCGAGAGAAGCATCTTTACATTATCCCAAACCGCCTTTGCATCGGTGTTATGATTGATCGCCTTGTAGATGTCTTTAGGAAGACCTTGAAGAACAATGTTTGAAGCCCCGATATCCGTGCATCGAATCTCTTTTCTCCTTATCATCAAGCTCATCATACATCTTAGGTCCGCTCCATTCGAGAAACAGAGTACCATCTTCATTAGTATCAAGTATGTCTCTAGTCGCCTCAACACGATATGGTCCTTCATCAATGGGTTTAAGAATGTTGACACCATTTTCCTTTCCAAGGCAATACAATCATTCGTTGAGCCCAAGAATCGTAGTCGATTCTGGCTGCAAGCATGGGTGGACGAGTATCCGAGCCACCGCTTGAACATCCTCGCAATAGTGGAGATGACAAGAGGGAACGTTGGTAGACATGTTAACAGATTATACGGGATTTTATAACTCTATGATTAAACCGAAATAGATTCTTTCGCGGGATTTTACTAAATCAAGAGAAACCGTAAACAATCACTCAAGTCGCTAGATGATAATGCACTAAGTCGCTAGAGACAAATACACTAAGTCGCTAGAGACAGATGCACTAAGTCGCTACCAATTAATTCGCTAGAAAGCCAAGTCGCTAGAAACCCAAGTCGCTAATGACAAGCAAGTCGCTAAGTAGTAACTCGCTCTGCATCAAGTCGCTAACCAAATTTTGGCAAAGAATTCGCTACACAAGTCGCTAGAAACACAAGTCGCTAAAGAGCAACTCACTACTTACCAAGTCGCTACCACAAGTCGCTACCGTGGTGGAGATCCCACTACTTGTACTTTAACTCGCTAGATCTAACTCGCTAGTTTTAACAATCGTAAGTCGCTACAAAACCGTGAAGTAAGTCGCTACCAAGAAAATAGTCCGAGAGCTAAGTCGCTAGCTTGAAAACCAAATAACCTTCACTTTTCAATCCAAAACAACCCAACCAAGATGATTCAAGCTTACCAAATGAAAACCTAAACACTTTTGAAGATTCTAAACATAAAAGTACCAACAAAATTCAAACTTTAACACAAGAAATCAACCAAATGATGCAAAACCACTAAACTTTTCAAACTCAAAACCACCTAAAACCACTATAAATCCAAAGATGTGCAATATATGATCTAACCATGGCTCTTGATACCAATTGTTAGATATTAACTTTCACATACATCAACCCATAACACAAAGAAGCATATAGATGGAATTCTAGAGAGAAAGTTAGAGGTTTAGGGAACTTAGTGAGAGAAAGTGAAAGATATTATTATGAGCTCCAACTCTCTACCTTGGGAGGTAGAGAGTATTTATAGTCTTACATAAATCGCCACCCTATGGGCGTGGATCGTGCATACAGTGGTAAAGACCCGTCCAATCCTCCACGGTGTTACTTAACTAAGTACTACTTAACTTAAAATAACTACGACTACGAGCTTTCTAACGAATACAAATACTTGAGGTGACCGACTCTTTAATACCGGGAATTTCTAATTCCTAACAATTTGGAACTTTCAAGAGTACCAATGGATGAGCAAGGATGACACTAAAGATTTAGAGTGTCAATTGAAACTAAATGATCCTAGAGATCAGGTTGTGTCTTAGGATAGTGTTTTGGAAAATATCCTAGAAGCTTTGAGATGGGAAAACTAGACTTTGATCAACTTTGATAAATTTTGAGGCGAGGATGATTAATGAGAAATTTTACCATAATCGAAAGATTTCTAAGGCTAGATGTGAGGATCAAGTAGAAAATGAAGTGAGTTTGGGAGCGAAGAGTAATGGATTAAAATGAAACGATAGATCTACAAGCTTCTTAGAGTGTGATCTAGGTGAGTTATGAGTAGGAAGAATCTACCATATTGATAAGGACTTAATTTTGCCTTACGATACTATGTTTAACTTGGTGTGAGATGTTCTAAGGATGCGTTTGAAATACAATGCTTGCAATTGCATTTTCTGTTTGTCGGATCCCACGGTTCCCTAAAGATAGGGATCCGTCTAGTACAACATTTGGGATCCGTCCATCTGCTAGGCAAAACCTTTACTAAAGGTATGCAATGATCTTGACAATGAATTATATTCCAAGATTAGTTAAAGGAGTTCTAAAACTAATATATCAAATGTAAGATGTTTTATTTCATGAATAAAATAGGATTACATTGATAAAGCACGAGTAGAGTAGAATTGATCCTATTTGAAATACTACTAAATTCCTTGAGTGTTTTCGCTAGAAGGATCATTATGTGATTGATGAGTGTTGGTGGAGTCAAGAATGAAGAAAGTCTTCATGAGAGATATGTTTAGCGGTTCCATCATCTTGTTCACAAGCACGCATAAACGAACTTTGAAATTGAGGATGGAAGTGCATAACATTATGATAGAGGCGTGTCAAGAACATTCCATAAGGGATGAGTTTATTCTTGGAGCCTTGAAGATTTTCAATTCACCTTGCAAAGAAGTAGGCGAGATTGTATGGTTGTTGTGTTAGCAAACAAAGACAACATGTGAGCACAACAAGCGAGAAGAATTTCTCGATTTCCTAAGACTCAAACATTTTCACGTAGGATGAGTGCAAGAGGCTTGTACTCTTCTCGGATATCCCTTGTAAAGATAATGTTTGGATCGGAGTAATATGGTCGAGGTTTGCATATTATGCGATTTAAATCTTCTGAGAGCGATGTGTGAACAATATGGACTATTCTCTTCACGAGAGTCAAGAGAGAATCAAGAGACCAATCTTCGATGAAGGCACATTGTCCATGATTTGAACCGGAGGATGTGAGCAAAATGCCCAAGGGTTAGAGTGAACTTTGGTTTTGATATAAAACCAAAGGGATAGAGAGTGATCCTCGCACGAACGAGTTCGACTTGACGAAGAATTCCATTATGAACCTTGGACATATCTTGTCATTGATTTCAAGAAGACATTCTAGTCCTATGGCTCGGAAAGAGGTATTGATACCTTCTTCGAATTGTAGAGAGGTGTTCACAATACGCCCTTCGTGGAAGTGACGGTTTCGAGATTATTGAACCCACGGACATGATTGCCAGGTGTGTTGGGCTCAAGGGAGATGTTCGGGGTGTAGACGCTAGTGAGTGAAAAATCAAACTCATATTCATGCGTCATAATTGAACCTATAGAAATGATAAGTTAATGAAAGAACATGTTTGTGATCAACCTATGATAATCTAATGTTTTTACTAGATTTTATTAACAATGGTATTTAACACTTTAACTCACTCAATGTTTTGATTTTCTAGTGGATTTTAGTCTTGCATGAAAACTGCTTTCCAAAGAATACGGATCCCACTTGCCTTTACAAAAGGGATCCGCTAGTATATCTTCCGGATCCGTGGATCCGTAGTAGCGTAAAAGTTTTGATAAAACAAAGGTTTTTTCGCTTTTATACCACTAAATATGTTTTATCCTACATTTTCTTTTAGCATGCATACATGACTTCTAATGTATCACGAAAGAATATAAAACATATAAATCAAAAGAAGTGACAAACACATTATGATAACAATAACCTAGATAAACTAGATCATTAATAATATTGCATTTCAATACTAAGGATGATACAAAGGATTGGGTATATAACCCCAATATAGATTAACAACACAAAGTAAATGTCTCCGTATGTGAACTTCATCATAGGAACACAAGTGCGATGAGTGTTAGAGCGATGAGCACGAAAAGCGATATAAACCATGTTGATGATGGATCTTCTTGGTTTCGATTGAGATAGAATGAGGAGGAAGATGAAGTTTTGAATGAGAGAAATTTTGAAATTGGAAGATTTGAAAATGAGGGTTTGATGAGATGGTCGACGGTGAGAGTATTTATGGGAAAGAGGAATTTTGAGATTTGTGTTTGTTTTATTAGAAGATATGATTTTGGATTAAGTGAGATGAAACACAATTATTATAAACCATTATTTCTAGACGGAGGAGTGACATATGTAAGAAAAAGCTTCCTAATGAAGCTACATGTAAAACATGTGTAAACACGAAATCTACTCAAATAAATGCCTAACAAATAACACTTATTTATTAAACTAATATTATTTAGATATAAGTGGAAAGTCATACCTCGAATGCACTTAGGAATGTCTTTACAAATGACACAACAAATGTCACTTAGACGATTCCCGCCCTTTATATTTAAGATACCTTCTTAAGGAAGGTATTCTTGTTACCAAGCGACTCCTAAAGCTTGGTGGGTATGAGTTTGACTAATCATCATGACAAGGAAGATTAGTACAATTAAATGAAAAGAAAATAAGAAAATGTTGTTATCAAGTCAACATCCAAAACATATAGTTTTGAAAAACATGGTGTTTGTTTTATGAAAACATTCTTTGTAGTTTCAATTAACTATGGATCGTATCAAGTTCTTAAAGTACAATATACTTCAAGAAACTTGGTAACTAAGCTCGATACCAATTGTGGAAAACTAGAAGAGGGGTTGAATAGTTTTGCCAATTAAAACTTCCTTTTAATCTATTTAGATCGACTTATGTCAATCTATTTGGATGTGTGTGTGGATGTTGATAAACAAGCATATAAAGGTAAGTAATGAAAAGATAAGAGTAAGAAGCACAAAACCACAACATGAGTATTTATAGTGGTTCGCTACAAGGATACCTTCCTTGCCTACTCCTCTCCCGAGTCACCTACTCGAGAGTTCAGAATCACTACACCAATCTCCTTATGGCGGAGAAGCCTTCACAACGTCGCTACCCTTTTTCCCGTGCTAGGCTAACCACCGGGTTCTTTCACTCCAAGGTGAATCACACCTACACAACGTCGCCTACCCTTTATACGGTGCTAGGCTAACCACCGAGTTCTTTCACACCTTAGGAGAACTAATCCTATCACAACGTCGCCTACCCTTTATTAGGTACTAGGCTAAGCACCTAGTTCCATTGCAATGGAGGAACTACTACCACACTACACCAACCACTAATCCCAAAGGAGATCTACTCCTTTACAACATCATCAAGGATATCAATATCCTTGGATCTAATACTAGTCTATCTTGTACATCGAAACACACCATATCGAATGTACATCTAAGGTACCTTTCACTAATACCTTTGACTAGATCTACAAGACATCTTTCACTAATGTCTTGTGTCTTCACTCTAAGCACCTTTCACTAATGCTTCTTGTCTTGACTTCTAAGCACCCTTCACTAATGCTTCTTGTCTTGACTTCTAAGCACCTACCACAAGTGCTTATCGTATAGACGATAGATACCCTTCACTAATATCTTCGTCTTGACACTTGAGACATCTTTCACTAATGTCTTCAACACTACACTTCTTTGAAGAAAGAATGAGATCATCAATAAGAGGACTTCAGTAGCCTTGATGATGAGGAAGCATGGCATCGCATGTTTCTTTGATGTTTATGTATTTTTATATATGATTGTCATAGTATATAACTCCAACAGTTTGTGTTTATAGTTGGAACATCTCGATCACAAGTTCCATTTAAATAAAAATAGAAATAAACAAAGAAACAAACAAGAATCAATTGTATCTGTTTATTATCAAACAAAAGTTGGGACAAAATAGTTGAAATACATGTTAAAAAATAGAAGTAAATCAATAAACGATAACCATAACAAGATGCTAAACATGCAATATGAATAATTGAGTGGTCCAATATGATACAGATGGCTCGAAAGCAATGAAATTTTTTTCTTGTTGCAGCATGTATTCTAAATATTGTTTTTGTTCACCTGAAATTAACATTCTATATGCTCCGTATCATTTAAGAGGTGGCACACTATACGAATTGAGCGATCAAGTTGCGAAACGAGTTTAAACAATCTTCGTATAAACAAATTTTCTATACATGTTTATTGTAACGAACAAACCGTTTAGGTTAAGATCTGTTTTGTTAAAAGTACAATACAACGACAAATATATTCAACCTCGTTGGAGCGTGGTATAGGAATTGAAGATAGAAGTTAATCCTGTTTATCTTGGTAAAAGTAAGCTAGAACGGGATCAATATACATATCTTTTTACTAACAAAAATAAACTTTGCCGAAATAAAATGTATAAAAGCTACAAGAATATATGCCAAGTAAGGTTCGGATTATTTAAAGGGCATTTGTTACATCTTAATTTGTTTCCATCAACTCTTGACCCACAAATGAAAGTGTATATTTGAAGCTGAAAAAGACCAAAACACATTATTGATACATGTTGTCCAACTTTCTTGGATTTATAGACTCAAAAAGATTCATAAATCATATATAACCCTTTAATCTTTTGAGCGATCCTTATTTACCACTTGTTTTGAAATCACAACATTTCGTTTCTTGAAATAATGGAAAAGCATCGAAGACTCGTTTGTGGTGCTACTCAAATAATCGGGTTACTTGTGTTCATTTACATGATATACATCCAATCTTATGGATTGGATCACATCAAATTTTGCTTTGGTAAGTTATAGTTTTCGGGTTTATGTGTTTTTTCCTTCGTATGAATTCTGCTGAATTGCTCTGCATAACGTGTGCAGGAAAGTGGAATGCTACCATGCAAGAAGTTGATGTTGAAGATAACTTGCTACCATCACTTAAATCGCTTATAGGTAAGTTTTCATGATCTTTATCATCCTCACTCATATACAAATGAACACATTAATATTGAAATCACATATCTATATATTGCTCAGTTAAGTTAGACTCGTATATTGAGCTCAATCCATAGCCATTGATAGATATTTAAGTCACCGAGTCAGTTTAAACATTATCTTTCATGTATTGTCTTTGGTACATGCGTGTGAGCTAGTCAGCGTTACTGACTATCAAAGTTTTCTAAAACTAGTTACTACACACCACCGCCTGCCGACACCGATGAGTCCATGACATGGTTACCAGCATTTAGAATGTGGATAAAATAGTGTACATTATTATATGGTTTAACAAGTCGTTTTGTTGGAGAAAATGACAATCAAGTTAACTATAAAAACTAGGATTAAAAAACAATGAACTCTAAAAGACAAATATATGCCAGCAAGTTGATGGCTCTTGTATACAAGTAAAGGTGCATATAGTATATGGGAATGTTGACTGTATCATTTAGGAAATGGACAAAATATATATTTTGGAATACAAAAAACGTGTAAGATACTACTGCAAATACAGTCATGAAATATGTAGAATGGTTCAAAACTATTTTACTTCTTGTAAATATTGTATGTCTAAAGCAACTGCCTAGATTGTATATGTGCCAAATTTAATAAGCATGTGTTTAGATTTAGGATCATATCTGAGTCAAAATCTCGCTCTCCTTGGCTAATCTGAGCAGACAAAAGTTTATCGGTTTTCATTTTATAACACATGTTTTAATTTGAGTCGATCTATAAGTAAATTTTGGTACTAATAGACATTTGAAATTGATCAATGCTGCAATTTATAACATCTATATAAACGTTACAGGAGTTAAAGATCTACCAAAGCTTGAAACAGGTTTCGCTTGTGATTCTACGGTTCACTCAGTAGTTTGTGTTGCAAGCAACCCTGTAAAAATCAATCTAAAAGCATTGGAAATATATATGCCTACTCGATTGAATTCGACTAGGAATACTAATTCTTCGCTCAAAGACGAGGAAAAAAATGTGCAAGTTCGACCATACGCATGGGATCAATTTGATCTCTTGAAAAACATAACTCCAGTTAACTTCCTCTATGAACCACCAGAAACTCAAATACAACATTGCAACTACAATCATACAATTCCTGCAATCGTGTTCTCAACTGGTGGCTTCTCAGGAAACCTATTTCATGAGTTCAATGAAATCATAATCCCATTATTCATCACCTCTCACATTTTCAACTCGCAAGTCCAATTTGTTATAACCGATTATAACCCTATCTTTGTTGAGAAATTTAAGCACATTTTGTCTAGCTTATCTCATTACAGCGTGTTGAATGTAAGTTCTAACACTAGCATCCATTGTTTTCCCGCAATTATCGTTGGTCTAAAATTCCATTCATATTTATCTATAAATTATTCTGAAGTTCCCATTGGGAACTCTATAATAAATTTCAAAAAATTCCTTTCAACAACGTATGGTCTAAAACCCATGAAGAATATGTCGTATGAAACTCCCACGACACCCGTGTTGATCCTTGTGTCACGTCGAAAAACAAGGTTATTTTCTAACGAGGATGAAATAGTTGACATGATGGAAGAGTTGGGCTTTGAGGTTATTGTGGTTAGAAGTAATAAAAAAATGTCAAATTTGGAAAATTTTCAAAGCACGTGAGCACGTGCAGTGTGCTAGTCGGAGCACACGGGGCCGGGTTAACAAATATGGTTTTTTTACCACCGGGTGCGGTTGTGGTTCAAGTAGTCCCACTAGGGCTAGAGTGGCCTTCCACGGCTTATTTTGGTGAACCGGCGGTCCCAATGGGTTTGCATTATCTGGATTATAAGATTGGACCGGACGAGAGTTCACTTATCGACTTGTACCCACGCGATGACCCGGTTATTTCCGATCCAGGATCGGTATTTGCGAAAGGGTATTATATCGGGAAGGAAATGTATTTAGATAAGCAAAATATAAGGGTTGATGTAAAGAGGTTTAAGGATACACTTGTTGAAGCCAAAAGACTACTTGGACATTCAATTCCTTTAAGCATATAAATTTAGAGTGTAGTTTCTTATTTCTTTATCATGTTTTGATGTTAAAATGTTGTATTTATTGAAGATGTGAGTATTCATATTTTAATGATTGTATAAGTGTATCTTGTATTTATTGAAGAAATATATTTTGCCAACCAGGTTCATATGGCCCAAAATTCGACATTTGAACGCTTAATCCATTTCATTTCATAGTAAGATAAAACAATAAATACCCGAGTATCGAAACTCTAATCCAATAATGGCTGAATACTTTCAATACACAATGGGTTAATTATATATGCGACTAGATCTTAATCCGTCCGATTGACGGACTTCTTTCATGAATTTATATAAAATGATGTAGTCGATATATGAAAATTTATTTTATGCTAATATTAACTTCGACAATTCGCTTAAAGTTGTGGTCTACCGAATGACAAAGCCAGGATTTTACACTCGGGTTGGCCAATAAATAAAGTCCGGAAAATTTATGTTGGAAAATGAGTTTTGCAAAATGAGTTTTTGCAAATTTTGGACACTATTTAATATATGTATATGTTATATATATTTATATTTCTTGGTAGCTTTGCGTTCTCCTCGACGAGAGCTTCGCAACGAGCTAAAGTATGTCCAAAATGGAGTTGAAATGAATGAGATATCGTGTCTCTAAGTGAGGCACTTGAAACATACAAAATTGGAAAAGAGGATGTATCCCACATCGCCCAAAACAAGAAGTGAATGCTTGTTTATAAGGAAATCATAGTATTGGCCATCAAATTCCTTTAGGTTGGTTATGCTCCCACTCCTACGTGCTTGCCAGGGGGTGCGTAAATGGATTTCCGAGCCAAAATGGGTTCAAGCTTCAACTCATGCGACCATGGACACGAATGCAGCTCAAGCCTCGCATGCGTGTGTATCTTTTTTCGAATTTTTCGTAAATCTATTTATGGAACAGATTTGAAACTTGTTAGCAGAGTTTACAAAAAATATTTTGTGTAAATAAAAGATATGCATATTACGTTTATAATTTAACAGATTTTTGCATATCAGTTAATATTGGCAGATATCTTGTCTTGGTGAACAAGATAGGTTTAGCCTATATATTAAACGTATCCTCATTCAGTTTTTGGCACAGAAAAACGTAGCTCCACTGCAACAGATTTCCAGCAATCTTCTCGATCAGAAACGCACAACCTTTCCGTGAATTTTCAGGCAAGTTTGTCAGGTCCGACTGTGCAACAATATTGAACGTTGTACCCTGGGAAACATACGGCGAATCTGTTTTAAGGGAATCGTGTTAAACACGAGTCTCGTTCACGACCTTTTACTGCTTTCTTTTATATATATCGTTATAGAATCTGTCTTCTGCTTCTACCCCATTCTGTCTTCTGTTTTATTATTTCTGTTATTTATTTATTGTTATGATAATCTGATTTTCATTAATAAAAGTGTACACCGTTTCCCACAGTCTTAAAACAGATTCGGTTTAACCTAATTTAGAACACTTTGTTATAAAATTGGATTAATAATTAACAGGATTTTATAAACTGTTTTCTGTCGAAACCTTGTTGAGTTTCTATGGAAATCAGTTTCTTTTAAACAGATTTATACATACAGATTTGGCTTTCAGATATATAACGGGTTTTTTTAAGCAGTTTTATTATCAGTTTTAACGAAACCAAGTTAGAGTTTCTGTTAAACTGATTTACTCGATCCATCAAAACCAAGATAGAGTTTTGTTGAATTAGATCCGTACAAGTAGATACCATTTAAAGCAGTTTGTTTAATTGTTTGTGTTTGGATTTTCGGGATGACAAACACCACTACCCTCCCGTGACTACTCACGTGAACGAATCGGTGCGCCAGTTACTACCACGGTTGCTAATCATGCCGAGAAACCGAGAAATTCAATGGCGAATTTCAAGAGGTGGCAACAAAAGATGTTCTTCTATCTCACTACTTTGAACCTTGCGCGGTTCTTAAAGAGAACCCACCTAACGTGGAACCTCTTGTAGAAGGTCAATCCTCAATCAACAGTCGCTCAAGCCTTGAAGCATGGAAACATTCGGACTTTTGTGTCACAACTATGTTCGAATGGTTTGGTTGATTCTTTGTACAACGTGTCTTGCAAGACCAAGACGCCAAAGAATTATGGGAGTCATTGGAGCGCAAGTACAAAACCGAGGATGCTGGTACAAAGAAGTTCGTGGTAGCTCGTTTTTGGATTACAAGATGGTTGATTCAAAGAATGTGATGAGTCGTTCAAGATCCGCAGGTTTTGCTACACGACATTCATCTTTGAGGAATGACTTTGAGTGAAACTTTTCAAGTTGTCGCTATTATTGAAAAGTTACCTCAAGTCGGGTAGAATTCAAGAACCACCAAGCATAAGCGAAAGGATATGAGTGTTGAAGACTTGGTTGTTCATCTTCGTATTGAAGAGGACAACAAGTCGGCTCGAAAAAAACACGTGATATCACTGATTCTCGCAAAGGCAAATATGGTTGAGCATGTTTCGTCATCTTCAAAGTCCAATGTCAAAGCTAAAGGCAAAGGAAAAGGAAAGAATGACAATAAGGGCAAAGGGAAGTCTGATTACCTTGCTCCTAAAGCCGCAATTGTGAAACGAAATTCCAAGGGTGTGTTTCAATTGTGACCACCAGTCACCGTGTCGCTAATCGTAAGATGTCAAGCGGGTGACTCCACGCCAAAGCTAATATGGTGAATGAAGATGTGGACATGATTGCTATGGTGTCGATGTCATTGCCATGATCTCGAAGGTTAACTCGTAGGTTCCAACAACAGGAATGGTGGGTGGATACTGGGCTACCCGTGTGTGTGCCGACAAGAGTAGTTTTCACTCTTCGAGCGGTTGATAGTGGAGAAGTTCGCATGAGCAACTCGCAATCACTGAAATCAAGGCGAAGGAGATGTAATCTTGAAGATGACATCCAGAAAGAGCTCAAGTTGACTAATGTCTTGTATGTTCCAGATTCGCAAGAATCTTGTGTCGGTTAATTTGTTGAACAAGTTTGGTTTTCGCCTTGTTTTTGAGTCGATAAGTTTGTTCTTTCTAAAATCAAGTGTATGTTAGTAGGGATATGACCGAATGGTATGTTTAAACTCAATGTAATTGTTGTTAAGAAAGATATCAATAAAATAAATTCTTACGCTTACTTGATTGAGTCTTCTAATATGTGGCATGGCCGTCTTGGACATGTAAATTTTAATTCAATGCGACGTTTGATTAAATTTAATTGCATACCTAATTTCCATATTGACTCAAAATATAAATGTGAAACTTGTGTTGAAGCCAAACTTACAAGATCATCTTTCAAATCGGTTGAACGAAAAACCGAACCACTTGATATGATACACACTGACATATGTGATTTGAAATCACTACCCACAAAAGGTGGCAATAAGTACTTTATCACGTTTATTGATGATTGTACAAAGTATTGTTACGTTTATTTACTGAAAAGTAGAGATGAAGCTATAGACAAGTTTGTTCTATACAAAAACGAAGTTGAGAATCAACTTAGTAAGAAAATCAAGGTGGTACGAAGTGTTGGGAATAATCCGTTACCACGGATAGTTGTGGTTTACATCGCATGGATTATTACTAGCGGTGGAAACGTATTCCCACCGCAAGTTTTTCATTACCACCGCTATCGCTTTATGATAAGGTTAAACGCGTCTAGATAAGTATAGAATAGATCTTGTGTATATTCTATTATGTTAGCTTTATACTTATCTTGTAAAGGACTCCTTGTTGTATAAAAGGAGATCCTAGGTCATTGTCTTAGGTACACATATAACATTACAATATTACCTACGAAAGCTTCAAGGTGTAACCCTAGTGATAAGTTAAGATCACTCGTATTATTCATTAATAATATTGGAGCTTGAGTTTTGTGTTAACTTGTGTTTATTCTCATACATCATATAATTCGTCTTCTAAGTATTACTTAAGTAAATTTCGCTTGCTTGATAATATCATACAAAATATCATTGACACAAGGAGAGTGTCCAGATCCATCAAGTGGTATCAGAGCGAAGGTTCTGATATTTTGTTTTAGAAGATCCAAGGAATTAGCTTGACTCACTCACTCAATTCAATGGAGATGGAAAACAACAAATCAAACTCTTATTCTACACCTAGACTCCTAAGCTTAAGCTTAATGAGTTTGAGATGTGGAGGATATCGATTGAGCAATACTTCCTCATACAGGACTATGCTCTATGGGAGATTATTCAACTTGGTGATGCTTTCAAATCTGTGACCACTACTTAAAGTTGGTGACACGATGTTGTGAAAGTTTCGTGCCGAATCAAATGTCAAAAGCTCAAAAGAAGAATGATCTTAAAGCTAGAAGTCTGTTGTCGATGACTCTTCCTAGAGACCGATTATTGCATTCAAAGTTCAAGACCGCTAAAGAACTGTTTGAAGAGATTTGCTCGGTGTTTGGTGGTAATGATGCTACAAAGAAGACTCAAAAGACATTGTTAAAGCAAAGTTATGAAAACTTCTCCGCTTCAAGCAATGACTCTCTTGATAGCATTTTCACCAAACTTCGTAAGATTGTTACACAACCGATCGTGTTTGGCATTGAGGTAGAAAAGAAGACCTCAATTTGAAGTTTCTAAGAAGTTTGCCTTCGAGTTTCAAACCAATGTTATCGTGCGGGAAAACAAAATGTATATATAAACAATGAAGCTCCATGATCTTTACAACAACTTCAAACTTATTGAGCAAAGGTTGAAGAAGGCGGAAACTTGGTACAAGCTCTAGTAGCTTGGCATTGTTGTCAAATTCATTGATGATGATGATTCCAAGATGAAAGTGATGATGATATTGCCACCGTAGGTTCTAAAGTTTCCACCGGCAATGTGAATATTGCCACCGCAGGATCAAAGAAGAAGGTTGCTAGTATTGAGATCCTACCTTTATGCTTTTATCTCCACACAAGTTGATGGCTCTCTTAACTCATGAAGACATAGAGCAAATCGATGAAGATGACTTGGAGGAGATGGATATAAATGGCAGATAGCTCTTCTTAGCATGAGGGCTAAGAAATTCTACAAGAAGATCGGCAAGCCTTTCCACATTAATGGTGATGATACCGCAGCTTTGATAAGAAGAAAGTGGAGTGCTTTAATCGCCACAAGTTTGGATATTTTGCTAGAGAATGTAGAAGACCAAAGACCAAGGACAACATATCTACATGGTACAAGCAAAAGAAGGGACCAACTGTGGAAGAACCAAAGGCAATGTTGGCTATTGATGGTGTGAGCTATGATTGGAGTTTCATGGTGATGATCTTGAAGAAGAACACATGATGTCGCTTCTTGTTTCTACTGAAGTTGCTCTTATAGCTTTCTCACTGAGGTACAAAACTCGAATGTTGCTCTAAAACATGTAGGGCTGCTAGAGAAGTTGAAAGACTTAATGATTTATATTCTAATGAAAGACAAGAGTTATACATCGCTAATTATACCGTGTCTAATCTTAGGAGAGCCATGGCGCTTTAGAAAACAAATAGAGCACTATCGTGCAAATGAGTCAAATTATAATGATGATATGATTCTTCTTAGAGAGAGGTAGAACATACAACTCGCTGTGAATGAAGCATACCAAAAGGAGCTTGAAAAACTTCAAAAGAAAATTGAAAATGTCAATTTAATCAGAGACACATGTTATCATCGGCCTAAGTCAATTGATAAAATTTGGAATGCTCAAATATATAATAAAGCTAAGTCTGGTATGGGTTATAATCTCAGCGCCCACCACTAAGAGGTGTTCATTCACCTCGGTATAGATTTAGCTCATACAGGGCATAGAGGATTTTAAGGATCTTGAAAGAGAATATGGTCCTTTAAAAGACACAGTTGTGAAGAGTGAGGAAGAAAGTAAGCTTGATAATGATGTTTTGAGAGTGCTAGTGACTCATCTATTGTAGATGAGAGTGTTAAAAGAATGTAGAGACTACTATCCCAAAAGTTGTTAATGTTGTTACAGAGGAACCTAGGAAACCAATAAATAAACCTAGACCAACTATAAGGTATGCCGAGATGTATAGAACAAGCCTCGACTCCTAGGGGTAACCAGAGGAGTTGGAATCATGTTAAATCTCAACAACTAGGTAGTGATTTTGTTATGAACAATAAGGCATGCTATATCGTGGTAGTTTTGATCATTTACATGCTTATTGTGACTATCATGTCGGGAGAAGGAAGTCTATGGGTATAAAAGGGTGGAGTCTAACAGTATCAAAATAATGTACACCCTAATTCTCATTACAAATGGTCCCAAGAGGCTTCAACTTAGAAGTGGCCTCAAAATGCTTGCCACCGCAAAAACTATTAACACTGCTCACCCTAAGTCACTGTTAAAAGTGCAAACTTCAAAACAAGTTTAATAAAATCTGACAAACAAGAAAAAGAACCTTTCAAGCTAAAAGGTTAATAATAATCAACAATGGGTACCTAAAGAAACCAAGAAGCTACCATCGCTTATTTAAAAGTTACCACTGCAAGGGTTTTAAATATGAAAAGGGGTACATGGGCAATCTTTGTGAAGGCCTCAAAGACGTTGGGAATGGAAACCTAAAGGAAATACCTCTACAACCAATCCCAATGGTGTATCAATGACCTTGATAGATTTAACTATATTGATACACGAGGCGCATCCAAGTCAATCATGGCTTGGGTCCCCAAAAGAAACTAACTCTTTACTCATATGTGCAGGAACATCCAAGGACAAAAAGGTCAGATCAAGGTTATACAGATAGTGGGTGTTCAAGTGTTAGGAATTAGAAAATTCCATAGTGAAGTGTCGGTCACCCCAAATGTTATCTAGCATAAGTTAGCTCGTAGACTTGTAGTTATTTACGTTGTTTAGTAGTTTATTTGTTAGTTAGTAGCATAGTTTAGCGTAGTGTAACAATCGTGGAGGAAGGACGGTCTTTACCCATCGTATGTCCGATCCACAGCCGATAGGAGGTCGATTTCATGTAACTATAAATACCCCTTCCATCCATGGAAGGGTGGTGCTTCAATCTAATATTCCATACTTTTGTGTAAACCTCTAGCAAGAACACCCTCTCTCTACTAACTCTCTAACTATGGCAAACATGTATTTTGATCATCCAAGACCACCCGAATCATCAACACAATAAAATAACGATCCTACACATGGTACCAGAGCCAAGGTCTTTGTGTTTTGATGATTTGTTCGTGGTTTTTGATTCTTGTGTTAACTGTTATTCGTACTTTTTGATCAGAAATCGGAAAATATTTTTTCTGTTTATTGTGGTCAACTGTTTTCACAAGTTTTTCATCCTTCAACTTAGTCCATGTCCATAAGTGGTTTGACAGTTTACTCATGTTTTTAGTAAACTCTTTGGTCCAAAAGTCCTAGCCTTTATATAGTTGCATATGTCTGTTTTGTATCATTTATCCAAATTAATTTATCTCATATCATCTTTTTTGACTTTTGGTACCATTTCTGTGTATGTAGTAGTCATATGGTCATATCATTCAAAGGTCAAACATGGGTCAAAAGCAGTTATATGCAGATTTCTGGGTTTAGTATGAATATGGTCGGAAAAGAGGTCGGTTTACTCATCGTTAAATGTCAAAAGTCTTGGTAGCGAGTTGGGTCATTCTATCTAGCGACTTGTTCTGTGGCGACTTGTCTTTACAAGTTGTCTAGATGCATTGTATTTGGTAGCGACCTAGTTAAACCTTTGACCAAGTGACTTATATTGATAAGTTAGCGACTTGAAAGATGAAGAAGATAGCGACTTGACTAATCCGTTTTGACTATTGAGTCTAGCGACTTGTGTTTAAAGTAATCTGTAGCGACTTGGGTTTTTAATCGTAGCGACTTGACAAAAGAATAAAAGGCTTAGCGAGTTGGTTTTGTAAAAGGTTGAGCGAGTTGGTTTTGTAAAAACATGTAGCGACTTGCTTAAGAAAAGTATAGCGACTTGTCTTTACAAGTCATAGCAACTTGTGCTAGCGACTTGGGTTAAAGACTTTGGTTAGCGACTTGATTAAAAAGTTGTCTAGCGACTTGTGTGTTTAAAAGAGGTAGCGACTTAACTATTGATTATTGAGTCAATAGCAATTTGTATTGAAAATGGTTAGCAACTTGACTCTTTTGACTTAGCGACTTGGTACAGAAAGGATGAAGAAGAATTGACCTCAACCACATGACCAACTAATACCAAAAACCAAGTCTCAGACCTCAAGTCATCCATCATAAGTCCATGTTTTCTATGAAATAACAAAAAGGAGGTCTTAACAGTTACGACTCAATCTAACATCAACTTGACCTAATCTAGACTCACTTCAAAGAAACCCTCACATTTACTCCCCATGTCTCATTCAATCAAGACTCAAAAAGAAAATATACAAGTAGATCTCAGATCGATTCAATCTTTGTGAAATCCTTTATAGTTTTTTTTTCAATTAAATCTTTTTCATCATAGATCTTGTATGAAGACAAAGCCTCAATGTATATTCGAATATATCAAAGAAAGACCAAGACCTATGTCTCAATCTTCTTTATATTCGGTTCTTATAACAAAACAACAAATCGATCTCCGTTATTGTTCCTTATGTGAGTGGTACTTCAAACTCATAGATATCATTTAATCTATTCACATAGGAACGTTTCATCATAGATCTATTTAGGAGTTTCACTCCTTTTGAATATCCGAATATTTAAGACAAAACATCTAACAAGATTGTTAAATGTTTCTCTTGATTCGTTCTAATAACACAAAGATGGAAGATGCTTACCTATGAACGTTTGTCTGAACCTTGAAGCCGTGTCTTATTCTTTCAGCCATCCCTGTGGCCGACACTCAAAAAACGCATGCCATCTCTATGGCCTTGCTTCTTTGTATTCATTTTGTTTTCGAATTAATGGATAAGGAGAAGCTTATGCTTATAAACTTAAGAGGCGGACTATTTTTGTGTTAGGGTTTGGAGATGAAAGAAGTTACAGAGAATGGGGGCGTTATTTATTGTGTGAAGTGATTAGGTCTTGTGCAATATGAGAGATATTAGGGTTGAGGTGTGTGTTTATGAGCTCCTTAATACTACCCGTGAATTAGTGATAATTCAAGTGTGCTTCGTGGGCTTTCTGTGGACTTAGTTTGTGATTGTTAAAATGGAAAATGGGCCGACCATTTTTTTTATTCTATTTGACTTGGGCCCATACCTTTGTCTACTAATGTTGGAGTTGAATGGTTTGCGTGGACATATTGTTTTGATGGCTTGGATTTGTCGTCTATGATTTTCGATTATTGAAGCATGCTCTCCTTTATCGACTATTAGACCAAAATTATTTACTTGAGCTTTGAAGTTTACTCGTGAATTTTGGTTTATGTGTTGAACTTTACTCATGGGTTTTAATGACATACCAATGAGTAAAACTGGATCCGGGCTTGAGTTGTAAATGTGATGACTTGAACATTGGTTGATGGGCTGATGGGCTTCTCTAAATTGAATCGAAAATATGATACTTGGATTTAATGAGATGTAATGTGTTAAAAGATTTGTCAATGAGTTCTGGTATGATGATGTGATTCAATGGGTTATGTGATTTGAGACTTTGGTGTATACATTTTCACATAATACATTTTATCACGGCTTGAATTGATATTTGATCAAGGTTGACTACGAGGTTGTTTGGACGGTATTTCTTATTTGGATTTGAAGTGAGGTTTTCCGGGTACGTTTTACTTATTTCATCTTCTTTCTTTCTATTCCGCGAAGATGACTTGTTTGGGCGTTTATTGAGTGTGATAGAGACTTGGCTATTTGGTTACGGTTGTGATTCTTTCTCGTTTAACCCACATCATAACTATCACTACGGTGCCTCACGTAGTTGAGGATATGTCAAGAGGTTTTGTACATTGTGTACACCGTTTCTTCTTCACAAGGATTAGTACAAGTTTAAGTAAGAATCTGGGGAATTCTACTTCATGATCAAGTTTCGTATATCGGGTTTACTTCACCAAGTGGTCACAGCAACAACCATCAGAATATGTGGATGAGGTGTTTACCAAAGTATTTATTGGATAATTGATGATGTTGATGATGCTGGATAATGAACCACTGATGAACCGCTACATATTACCCTAAAACAGATATTCACCGAAACCATAATTGTCATAATACATTCAAGATGACATTGTTTACGTTTTATCTTGATTTTGTAAAATCCCGCGAAAGAATCTATTTCTCGGTTTAAATCATAGACTTGTAAAATCCCGTGACAATGGAAACATCCTGGTAATTGGAAAGTGCATTTACGGATCTATCTTACGGTTTACTCTTGGTTTTGTAAAATCCCTCGAAAGAAACTATTTCTCGGTTTAAACCATAGAGTTGTAAAATCCCGTAATGATGCAACCATCTTGGAGAAGAGAAAGTGTAATTCTGAATCTTATTTGATGCTGGTGCAACGGTTTCTGTTTCAAAGAAGGGATAAAAGAGTGTACTTCATGAATTGGATGTGTGTTTGGATATTCGTCATGGCAGTTTGGTTATTACAAGGTTTTACGGGGTTATGTGCATTGGACCATGGTCGGGATGAAAACCATTATCATAGTTCACTTAAAACATCAAAGGAGGCTAGATTTGAGCTTTTAACCAGAAGATGTGACAACGGCGTTAATTCATTATTATTTATTTAAGGTTGAAGTGAAATATCACGGGCGAGTGTACTTAGTATCCAAAGGTATCGGGGATGGTTGGATGAAGATTCTTCATGATCCTTGTTCGAGCTTATTATCTAAAACGAAGACTTGAAAATCTAGTTATTGTTGGGTGACTTTTACCTCTTCTTTTACCACTTGGGGGAATTGGGCTCTTATCACCTCAAAATAACTATCACTTAAAGGAGTTACGTTGTAGTGCTCAGTGTCACATTCAATTGTGGATTTTCAAGAGGTGATGTACGTCTTATACTTGATGGTTGGTTGGATGAAGAGTATAGAGTACTTAGAGATTCAATGGAGCATGAAGTCTCGGCACCGCTCTTTGTTACATATGTGCAAGTTTAAGTCACGAGTTCGGGTTAGCTTACTTCAGAGTCAAATTCATCATATTGGGTTTTCTCCATCAGTTGTCACTACAAAGAGCCTACTGAATGATAATGGGGTGAATTACATGTTTTGCTAAGAGAGCTGAAAAGAGAGATATCATGACGTATGAACACAACAGTTCATGCCTCGTACTCTAAAGAAAAGAAATGTGTACGTTTCAGTGCGCATTATCTTCTGAAGAAGAGAAATCTTCTTATGACGTATGAACACAACAGTTCATGCCTCGCTCTCTAAAGAAAAGAAATGTACGCTTGAAGCGCATTATCTTCTAAGAAGAGAAATCTTCTTATTATGACCATTCTCATCAACATGCTTCATACTTTTCCATGCGCTTGGTCTTCAGTGAACCGGCTACCACCGATTGTTTTCTCATTCCACTTGCTCTATTATAATGAAGATGGCGACATCACGTGCTTATTTTATGGAGAAAAGTGTGAATAGAACATTCGGATGATTTTCACTTATTTAATCAAGAATGGCATCTCCGTATGCAATTCTTGAGGGGGAGAAGAAGTGTGAATTTTTTGCATGATTGATTAATATTTGAGAATATATGGTCAAACGGCTCCTAACTCATGTAAGAACCGAGCTTCTTCTTATCGGATCATCTTTACATGGAGTTTCTTCTAAGAGCCGGTGGTTGACATCTTCACTCGGATTGATGAGTTTATCGACAAAGTGCTTCCGGTTAATGCTTCACGTATACATCAACATGATGATTCCGAACAATCTCTTTGTTCTTGTTTGATGTGATTGGTAGTTTGGTGTTACCATCTTGTGTGTTTGTTGCGGCCCGATTGCGATTTCCTTGATGAACATCTTTCGTTCTTGTTTGATTGGGAGGATCTTTATTAAGGGATTTGCAAGATGTAAGTTAATTAGGATGCTTTTGGTGATGTTCTTGTGTTTTGGTGAGTCGAAGATGTTAACTATCTATTCCCAACTAGACAATCTTGAAGAAGGTCGAGTCTACGATCATTCTACACTTTCTGCTGCGTGTTAGAAGACTAAAGACGAGTTGCATTTAACGATCTAAAGACTTCTTCTTAACTGGGCTATTTATCAAAAGATTGTCGATCTAGGGAGAGCACTAATTGGGGAATGTGATATGTCGAATTTAATCCCAATTAGACTTGCTCACATTATTCAAAGATGTTGATTCTCACAAAGACTTCAAGCGATCTTCTCAACAAATTTCAAGTATTTGGGCATTCAAAGAGTTGCTTGATTCAAGTATCAAAACCAACAAGGGGTAAGGAGACAAGCATCTAAACGCGAGTAAAATTGATGAACTTAATACTTCTAAGTAATTGAAGATATCCCGGAAGACAAATGTTATTACCGCAGAGAAACTCAAGGTTTGACTCATGACGAGTAAACTTGATGAACTTAATTCTTCTAAGTGATTGAAGATATCCCGGGAAAACGAATGTCATGACCGCAGAGAAACTCAAGGTCTAACTCATCAAGGCGTTTAGTATTCTTATTCTAACTATGTGGGAAGCGATGGAAGATTTAGTTTCGAAGATAAAGAGGTACACAAGTGCGTGATGATCTCGATGGTATCACAATCATCGGAGAGAGAATTGTGTACATTGGGGCGCCAATTGTTTCACTTGAGGGCTTAATCGGTGATTCGAGATATAATCACTTATTCAAGTTGACATCCGCAGATTGACATCCGCAGATAATCGGTGACTTGGCACCTTCTTGATGTTATCGCTTTTCCTTCCTTGGGTATTGGTATACTGGATACTTGAGCTTCATACACGATCATCGGGGAAGAAAATGTGAACATGAGGAGGTGTTTCATTCCCTCATGATGTGTATTCGGAGAGCTCTTGGGTATTAGTGTACTTGGGTTCTTGAGCTTCATACATGATCATCTGGGAAGAAAAATGTGAACATGGGAAGGTGTTTTCATTCCCTCATGATGTGTATTCGGGAGAGTTCTTGAGCATTATACAAAGAGGTCGATCGCATCAATTCAACTACTTGGGGAATTGTTCTCTTGACACCTTTTAGAATGGATCGCTTGGACTTGATGAAAAGAAATTTGAGAAGATTATTTATACATTGGGATGATACGTTCTTTGTTGTTCTTGTTGATGATATAACCCGAACGGAGAACCTCGATTATCGTTCTTTAAATGGAGCAGCGGGATAAATGATAATGGTGTGCCTCTTGGTGCACCTGGCTAATGGAAGCTTGAAAGAAAGCTTTGAAACTGCTCAATAAGAAGATTTACGGTTTGGGGGGAAGCTACCAAAGTCTCACTTTCAAGTGGCTCAATTTCTCCCTTCGATTCAAGAGTCTTGGAAGCTTTGGTGGTGAATGTTTAAGAGATGATGACTTCTATCTTCTACAACGGGGCTGCCTGATATCCTTATCTCGGTACTCGTATCATCATCTTCCTAAACTATATCATCTACTCTATCTCTGTATATATTTATCAGAAAAGCAAAATACAAAAATATAAAACCTACAAAAAGAAAATAGAAAATTATAAAACCATCAAAAACCCATAAAAATTAGAAAATTTGAAAAATACCAAAAATATTATTTTCTCAAGACATGTCTTATGGTATTGATAACATCCACGGTCTTAGAAATGTCATTCAATAATGGCACGGGACCATAGATGAAGTTCGAGCGAAGGTGTAAATATTTCTTTCCAAAACATGTCTCTAAATATGGCTTACGATTATTTCGATCAGAACCCGCTTCAAAAATGGCTTACATTTATTTCGATCAGAACCCGTGCTTAAACTATGGCTTGCTATTATTTGAGATAGCAACCCGCTCTTTAAAGGATGGAAAGTCTTTGCTAAACCTAATTTTCAAATATTTCGTGCACTTATCCTAAAACAAAATGAGGAAAGTATGTCAAGGATTCTTTGTTCCTACACAAATGTTTTCCGTCTAAAATTCTTTAGAAAATATTTGTTTTCAAATATGGTGGAAAATGAGTTGCTTGAAAATCAATCGGGATCGTAGTTTTCAGACATCATAAAAACTCAATCGATGACTTCAAAGACTTTTAAAACTTTTCATGAAAAGAGTCATTGATTGAGGGAAGAATATTTTCAAATTTATATCATCTAACGGACTTTCTTAATTATCCTACGTGTTTATCGAAAAATATAATTGCCTATATGTTGAAGGACTAGGTTTCTAGGATATGATTGTTAGGTTTAGATGGTTAAAGTTTGATGAACACATAATTCCCATGCTTTATATGATCTAATTGATATGTTGCATTGACTTTTATTAGTCGATTGTTGTTTGGGTGATGTCGACCACCATATATTTGTATGTGTGTTCACTAACGTATGCAGGTATATTGGTATAAAAGAATGTTCCCGATCCGGATCCCACAATTGAAGATGATTGGATGCCGAAGGAAAGGGTAACTATATCTTGGGTTGACAAATGAAGAAACGGAGCTTAGTTGGACTTCTATGGAGAGTTGGCATAAATGCAACGTAAGAGGTCTCACTGCATCAGCAGATGGTTTTCTTCTAAGTGATTGAAGAAACGGAGCTTAATTTGACCTCAGTTGGCATTCAAAATGCAACGTAAGAAGAAGTCTCACTGCATCAGCAGATGGTTTTTCTTCCAAACCCTACAGCAACAAAAACGGAAGCTTCTCAACCACCTAATCTATCTTTGTGCAGGACAAGTAGTGAATGATACCATTTTTCTAAAACTTTGAAAAATATTGTTTTTGAAAATGGAAAAATATTGTTTTGAAAATAAATTGGACTAAATTTTGAAAATCACCGGACTTCTTTTTATCAAAACCTATGTCACTCAATTATCGACTTCGGTCATCGATTGAGGGGGAGAGTGATTTAAAATTAAATATTTTCAAATGATATTTCTTCACAAAAAGTCCGTTTGTACAAAATTTGTGGTGATCTAAAGATTTAATGTTATGTCATGGTATGATTTTTCTTTTGAATCAAGGTCTTTCAAAATGAAATTTTTTCTGTTCTTGTTAGATTGTGAAATTGTTTTATTTTACTTAAAGATCTTTTAAAACTATCATACCTGACACTAACAATCTTTAATATCTTAAAATGGTCCTTATATGTCATTTTTCAAACTTAAATCAAGCCACGTCTTTCCCCAAAATGTTTTAAATGATTTAAATCAATTGGGATCACAAATCTCAAAAGGTTTGAAATTTTGATCGGGGTAGAGATCGTGAGTTAAATCTCTTATCTGTTTAAATGGAATTGGTTTTAGTCCTTCAAAGGCACTCCTGCCTCCATGTGCCAAACGATTTCAAATACACAATGCACATGTTGAGGAGGAGGATCTATCCAAAGACCAGATGAGTATTTAAACAAGGCCACATTTTCTCCCATGTTTTCTAAACCAAATTAAATCACTTGGGGATCCAAAATCTCAAAGGGTTTGATATTTTTGATCTGGGGAGAATTTGTGATTTAATAATGAAATTTGATAAAAGGTGATCGCTTTGATTCAATTGTGCAGTCGCTCTCTCAGATAAAGCTAACGCTTCGAATCTCGAAGCATATATTGAGGGGGAGCATTTTAAAAGAAAATAAACTATCGAGGTACAAAAGCTTTTATGTTTTAACATAATGTACCTTGATTGTGTTTTCAAATGGTTTCTTAAATGGCTTTTGTAATCGTGGATGTGCTTCAAAAGAACTCTTGCCTCTATGTGATAAAACTGATTTCAAATATCCTATGCACATATTGAGGGGGAGAATTTACCAAAGAAAATCAAATGACTTTTTCCATGGAAATTGTGATCAAGAAATTATTTCAAAGAACTCTTGCCTCCATGTGCTAAACAATTTCAAAATCATATGCACATCTTGAGGGGGAGCATTTTCTAAATGATCAAAACTATTAAGGTACAAAATGCTTTGATCTCGTATCACAAGTACCTTAATTGTTTTTCCAAATGATTTTTCAATTGGTTTCAAAGAAGAATGAACTGTACCAAAAGACCGACCATTTTACTTTATGTATGGAGTTATAAGGATGGTGAGGTTAGGTATTAGTTCCCACGATCCACCGTAACCGAGGGATCTACCCAGGACAATCCACTAGATAGTGTAGAGTCCTTAGGTGTGATGAAAAAAGGAGAAAATGAGATATGAGAAGAGTGCGGACTAAGGCAGAGCTAGTATTGGAATAAACCCAACAAGGTTCTAGTTATGAAGTCTCGTAAGCAATCAAGGGGTTGAAGAATGAAAAGAATTGAATGTGAAAAGGGTAAAAAGAAATAGCCTCCAATAATTCAACCTTAGGGCGAAACCGGGTTCAATACATATGCTACCGGTGGTTACTAAGGTAACACTGGTATTGAAGACAAGACGTCATGGACCCAAAGGACGATCGCACTAAACTTCCCAAGCCACTCAAGTTCCTCCGAAAGGGCTTGTCTCATTCTCACGGGAACCGACATTATCTATCGACTTTCTCTTAGAGATTGTTGATATTGAAGAAGGAGACCCTCTCCTAGTCTCCCAGACAGAACCAAATGTGCACTATTGAGTCTAGAGCCAAGAGATCATCCACAATATCTCATTAGGACACTAAATTCTTGAAGACTTGTCATTTTTCACACAATGTGGAAAGTAAGAATATATTAAGAGTCCCACGATTATCCTTGTGGTATTGCCGTAACATCCGAGTGATATGAAAATATTCACGATGAAGATGGAAATCCTTCTAGAGCCAACATCAAACAAGCTCTTAGTGGGTGACATGTGAGATCTTCTCGTAAGATCAAGCTTGTGACAACTGGACACAAACGATGGGGAGATTCTTTCTTGAATCAACCTTGGTCCAGGAATGGAATTGACGAATGCTTTTGGAAAAACCATTCAATGTGCAAACCTTCTTTTCTCTAGCACGTCGAATGTGTATTTGATGAGTGTCTAAATACTCATCATTTTTGTACAAAATAAACTGCAAAATCATCTCGAAACACTCGAAACACATCAAAATGATCAAAATATCACAAATCGGTGTTTTATGTGTTTTAAATGCAAAAATATCAAAATCGGATGAAAAACATATCAAATTTGCAAAATTGCGTTCACCCCCAAGTTTCAAAAGTTGTCAAAAGCAGTCCACGAGCTCATAATTTCAAAAGAAAAGTCACCAAAGGTCCTTTTAAAATCATAACTTGTCAAATTTAGTCCTTTGGTGAAAAATGTCAAAAGTTTGAGAAAATTTCAAGAATGGTCCTTCAAGTTTCAAAATTGGCAGAATTAGTCCCTGGAAAATGTGAAAATGGCAAGTTTGGTCCTTGTACTTTGTGAGATTGTCACTTTTAGTCCTTGGAACAACTTTTCAAGATTGGCGTAATAGGTCCTTGCAATTTCGTAAATGACAACACTAGTCCTTGTCATTATTAATACCTTTACACCTTTTTGACTTGTCATAACTCAAATGGACCCCTGCCATAACCATTGGACCCCATTTTGAACCCCTTTTATATTATCGCTGTCAATCCCCTCGTGGTCAAACCACCCAAAACACGCGCCATTTCCATCTCCTCCCCCACTAGCCTGCAATCAACCTGCTCACTCAACCTCCCATCCTCTTATCTCTTCCCTGTCCCCCCACATCTCCTACAATCCAAGAATCATTAACTCTTCACCCTCTCCTAACACTCAATCCCCAACAACTGTCAAATAAGCAATTCCCGCCAAAATTGACATTTTGCCAAATCTCACAAAAGTCACCCAAATGCTCTGGAACCAAGTGGGAACTATTCAGACATGAGAGAGAAACAAGTGGGACTATAAAAAGAAGGAAGAAAGAGGCAAGAAGGCAGTAGTTAGTTTTATAAAAATTCTTCTTATGTCGTTTTTTTTAATCCATGTCTTAGTTTAATTACAATGTTGTAATTTCAGTTCATTTGTATTTCCTTTAAGTTAAAATACCATTGTAAGCCACTTTTGATGCATCAATTCTAGTTTTCATATAATTTCCAAGTTTATGAGTTACTGTTGAAAATCTTAATCTCAAACTGTCATTTGCAAACTTTGAACAGTTCTATTTCCATCTCATATAAGCATATTCAAGCTTATTATAGCCGTATAAGCTTACATTCAAGGTTTAAGTCATTTTGGGTACTTGGTCAAAGAAAGTCAAATGGGCGGTGAAAATTTGGTTCAAGCAATGTGGAATGGAATGGGTTGATTCAAGTGATGATATTGGGTTGAATTTAGAATATAATAGTGGTCAGATCTTGTTCTTAGCCCGCAACTCCGCTTGAACCTTTGTAAGTGATTCATGCCATTTTCGCTTTGCATATTACTTGTTTGTGTATCCGTAGTTAACACTAGTTAGTCATGTTTACTTAATGTTAATTAGAGTGGTTAAACTTATTTTGATCAAGAGAACAAGTTGGTTTAGTGTTTAGATCATTTTATTTTCAAAGCAGATGTTTTAAAGTAGTGTTTGGTTCAAGAGCTTTAACTGTATTCAAGGTTTATGCAGAGGTAGGTTTCGTGGTTTCATGCTTGTGAAGCAATTTCATGATCATATCATCTTCTAATTGTGCTTGCAACCCACTTAAGTCAAACTTCCACTTAACTGCTTTGAGGACTTATCTCGTTGGATTTTGAATATTCAAGTTCTTGTTTTGTGTTTAAATTCCTTAAACATTGATTGCATTAGCCTTGTTTCATCATTATACATCATAGTTAATCCACAAATCATGATCAAAATCCGGATAAGTCAACTTTTCACTTCTTCCTCAAAAGACAATATTGCATAATATCAAGTTTTGAGTCCAAATGGAGGATTTTCATGCACTCGGTTCTAGGTCAATGCAAGTAAAATTGTAGGTTTAGAAAGCCCAAATGGTTTTGTTTCTTATTAGTAATTTTTCGATTTTACAAATTTTCTTAAGCTTTAATCGGCTTGTCAAAGGGGTCTAAATGCCTGCAGAGACATCAAATCTGCAGGTGGCTTGTGCAGATTTTGCATAGCTTGTGTTAAGCTTAGTTTAGCTCCTCTAGGCCTGATTCTTGGTGTACAAGCTCCCACCCAGGCCTTCTTTAGAATCCAACTCTTGTTTTCTAGCTCTCGGCTTATTTAAGTCTTGATTGATGGGTCAAGAAGCACCCCTTTAACTGCTTTTAGCTTATTAGATCAATTCATCAAATCTATTGAGCTTGTAATCCAGAGGTTAGGCTTGTTTAAACTTGTTCCATTTATGTTCCTTTAGCATATTAGAGCTTCTCTTTGGTTTGGTAGCCTTTGGGTTCCATTTGCTTATTAAGTGCTTATTTCAATAAGCACTTCCTCATCAGATCCTTATTCCTCCTAACAACCTCCTGTTTTTCTATTTTTCCTTTATTCCTTATATTATTTTAGACTTTTCCTGAAATTTTCAGATTTTTCTAAGTTGATTTGCTATTTTTCTTAATTTAAATTAGTTTTTAAGCATTTTTAAATAGCTTTTAATACAAAAAATTAAGAAAAGGTTCAAAAAAATAATTTTTCAATTTTCTTAAAGTTTAGATAAATATAAAAAGCCAAAAAAGTATTTTTCCATATTTTTCTTAGTTAAAATTGTATTTTTAGATAATTTAATTAGTTTTTAATAGTTTTTAATTCATAGAAAATAGAAAAATAATCAGAAAAATACAAAAATAATTTTGAAAATTCTATTTTGATATTTTAGATTTTTCTAAGTCTTAATTTTATTTTTCTAGCTTTATTTCCTAATTTCTTGTATTTTAGGTAATTATTTAATAGTTAAAAATAGTTTTTAATTAATAATAATTAGGTAATTAGTTATAAAAATAGTTTTCTTTTTCTAAATATTTTCTTTTATCATTAGGATTGTAAAAATGTATTTTTCATATTTTTAGGATTTATATTGTATAAGTTTCACTTTTTAGTTTGTACGTTTACGTAATTTTGTTTAAACGTATGTTTTAAGTTTTAAGTTTTAAACGTTCATCATTTTGCAAATAGTGATAGCGTTTATTTAATATTTTTTATCTTTTTAACTTTCTTTAATTTGCATTTAAGCCCTTGTAGTTTATGTCCTTTTTCCGTAGTTATAATAATTCCATCTCCTTTTCCGTTCAAATCTCGCGATCACTATACGTTTGATAATCCATTGCATAGCTCGCTGGGACATAACGACCCGGGGAAACATTATACTCCTCAGATCTTCATTGCATTCGTGCTTAGGCGCTTTAAGCTTATTACGGTCGCCATTCACAAGTGGCGAGCTTGTGTGATTTAGCTTGACTGTTTGCACGCATCAAATTTTTACGCCACGCGGGAGTCAGGCTTGATTATCCTCGCTTAGCAGATTAGTAATTTGGATATTCACTCTTTGTTCATACCATCCATCTGTATATGCTTATATTTTCTTATCCAAAAAACACAAAAATAATCTTCTCATTCCTCTTATTCGTTGATTCTATTTCTCTTACCCTCTTTTGCCATTTAATTCTATTCTTCGTATCCTCTCAACCATTTGATTCTCTTCTTAATCCTCTATATGTTTAATTCTTATGTCGACAATCGTCAACTTCATCGTCAAAAATGTGTGTGAGCGTGTGGAGGGCCTAGTTCAGCGAATTTTGCAATTCGTGCGAATTATCCATCAAAATTCTTTTCAAAGTTATTTCACCACCCGCCACAACCCGAAATACATTCTAATCTTGACAAACCGGTTCAAACGTCGGAGCTACCCCAAGCACCCACCGAGGATTACGAGGACACTTTCTTTGAAGATAGAGCCCGTAATCTAATCGAACAAATTCAAGCCGATGAAAAAGGTCGAGAATTAGAATTGATTACGATGAACCCGTTCAAACACCGGTGACTAGCAAGAATGACTTGCCTAATCTTCACGCTTCTCAAGAACCAAAACCGAGACCATAACGGAAGTGGTGGAAATTGCTAGCTCTCGAGCACACCACTTGTCCCACCTCCGGATTTTTCAAAATGTTCTTCGAGACTTAATAGTCATTCGGATCACCATGTTGGTTTTGTTGATTCTTTGGATAAACCGATTCCTCTTCATAACTATCAAATGCAATCATTTATTCCTTGTGTCGGTTGTGGTGAGCCTCTTTTGGTTCACCACATCGTTGGTGTGTGCGTGTGTACAATGTGGTAATGATATTCATAACGGGAGTTGTTTGTTTTGTGGTTCGAGGAATTCATTTGATTATGATCCTAATCCGAACTCATTTAACGACCTCTCAAACTTTTCCAATTACCCATCCCACCGACTTATCTTCATATGACCAACAGCTTTCTCATTGAATTTTATGGAGGTCCTCACCAAGGATTTGAGTGTCAATCCGGAAACACGTTTGTCTATGAACAGGTTTTCGGTGATGCTCGTAACTTTGGGTATGACCAAAATCCATATGATTCACCATTCCGCACTCAGCAGTTTCTTGTTGTGAGTCTTGTGGAGGTCCCCACCTCACCGATTGTCAAATAGGAACCCGCCCTTGTAACAATCATGACTCTTTCGTGTTTGATAATTTCCAACCTCCACAAAGACCATAGGCTAAACCGTCAAGTCTAACAGACTTAAAATGTCGGTCGCTTAAACACAAATACAATGAAGATCGAGAATACAATGAATTCCGGGTCGTTTAGTCCCAAGGAGACTCAATGGTGTGTTAAAACAAATTCGAAGATAATGGAATGATCACTAAGGATAGCGATCCACTAAGGTTATGATTAGAAATATTACACTCACCGATTGATTGGAATGGAATTGGACACGATTTGGAAAGCACAACAATCGATTAAAAAACGTAAACGTAAGTTTTAAAACTACGATACGCACAAAATAAAAAGTGAAAACTAAGAAATAAAAGGCCTAAAATATGAAAATGACATTTTTGGAATCCTAAAAATAAAAGAAAATTATTAGAAAAAGAAAATTATTTTTAACACTATTTAATTAATTATTATTAATTAAAAACTATTTTAACTATTTAATAAATACTCTAAAATAAAAGAAAATAGGAAATAAGGCTAGAAAAATAAACTTATGATTCTGAAAAATCTAAAATACTATAAAACTAATTTTAAAATTAAAAATATATTTTTCACACTTTTTATTTAATTATTACTAATTAATAACTATTTAAAATACACTTAATTACTAGAAAATATAAAATAAACTTGGAAAAATAAAATTTTAACTTTGAAAAATCTAAAATATGATAAAACTAATTTTAAAACAGAAAAGATATTTTTATGCTTTTAATTATTTATTACTAATTAATTACTATTTATTAACTATTTATAATTATAATAAATACTAAAAGAAAAGGAAAAATATGAAACTTTTCTAAAAATCCTATATGATGACGAAACCTAAGAAAAATAGAAAACAAGATTTGCTTATTAATAAGTTGAAAAGAAAAATCAAAAGCTAAAAATATTAAATAAACGCTATCACTATTTTTATATTGATGTTTTTCTCGAATTTTCTTTTGAAAACTACTTATATACTAATAATATGAAACTTTAATAAAGACAAAAATTTATAAAACACAAATAAGTCGTTTTGATGGCTTAAAATCTCAATAATGGCTTAAATGAGCTTATTTGGTGGAAATAAGCTCAAACAAGCTTACAACTTGAAACAAAAGCTCAAAGTATATGAGAACAAGCTTAATGAACTAAATGAAGCTAGAACATACAAGGGAGCACAACCGATAAGCTAGAATTAAGCCAATAAGCACTTTTGATATAAGACAGAATGGGACAATCTAGAGGCTTGTTGCATTTCTAGTAAACAAGCTCCAAAGTGAAATCTTAAGCTTGACAATCCAAGAGGACCAGTTGGCTTTCCAAAGAACCGAGAGACACAAGATTTGGACAACTAATAAGCTCAATGTGAGCTTATCAAAATGGAACCAATAACGTGCATGTGGCACTTATCTCGAACAGTACTCACAAAAAGCTAAGAAATAAGCACTTAAAAAGTCGAGAAACCAAGAACTAGCATTTTCTATTTTTCTTTAGCAACCAAACTACAAAACCCCAAGAGCTTTTAAGTTAAATCTTATTAATAAACCCCACTGAAATTCCAAAGTTTATTCAAAATGACCTTATGAGATTTGACTTTTGATAAAACACAAAATGTTGACTAAGATGAACTTTGATTGATTCTAAGCACTGAATATGTTGTATTAAAGTATGTTAAGACCGAATTGAGCAAGACCAACAACTTTTAAACACAAAATAATGATTTTACTTCCTAAAAATCCAACAAGTGAGCACACCTAGACATGATTACTTGAAATTTTGACTTTTGCTAACAAGGACTTGATTTTATGACTGATTTGAGATATTATGACTTAGTGACACAAAGCAAGCAAAAAAGTAACAATGACAAGACCTTTTAAACACAAAACCAAACACCCTTAAGATGACTGTTTTGAAGTTTTTCAAGGCAAATCACAATTTTAAACCATGAGACTTGATTTCAAACATCATATAATCATTAATTATGAGACCAATTAAGCATGAACCAACAAGAATAACAACATAAAACTAAGAAATGAGACTTATACTGATTTTGATCGTCCAAATGAGATTTTCTCAAAACACAAATTTAAATGAACAAGCTACCGATTTTATGGCTTAAACTAACTTAACTATGACTAATTAACATACAAACACGATATTCAAACTTAAGAACACTTAAACAAAGGAATTGCAAGAAATGAGTAAAAGCTTACAAGTAGTTTCTAAGGCACAAACCGAGAACTAGGATCCAAACCAATTCCTATAGCTTCCCAAGAAGCACTATACCAAGGCCATCCAAGATAAACCCCGCTCCCACTTCTTGATCTTCTTCACCATGGATTTTTAATTTTTTCAACATTTTTTTGGTATTTTTTTTGTATTTTTACTTTTTTATACTGAACAGATTTTTAAAGGTTTCTAATAGCTTGTATAAGCTATATGGGAGCTTACATGAGCTTAAGAGTCCATACTAACACTTGCTTAACAACATTCAAATATTGGTGAGAACTTGAGTACTTGAAAATTTGAACAAACTGAAATGAACTTGAAAATTGCAATTGATAACTGATAAAGATTCAAATACACTTAATAAGCTTAAACAAAACACTTGGAATTGAAAACATACAATATAAGACTTGGATTAAAAAAAACGACTTAAGAAAACTTAAAATTACACTAGATAACTTTTTACAATGCATCTCTCTCTCTTTATAGACTTTAAGCACTCCTTGATGTACTCGAATCTTTCCCACCACTTGAGCCCTTGGATCACTCAAATTCATCGAACCGTCCACATGTGTATTTTGGCGCCAAATATTCTTCAAAGGTGTTTAAGCTTTAATGGGATTTGGTTGAGTCAATTAAGAGTTTTGTTGTTAGTGGAGGAGGAGGAACATAGTATGGGAGGGTGTTGAAAAATGGCAAAACCATGGTCGGTTTTGGGTATCCGCTTGGGAGAGGTGGTGTACATAACACCGGTATTTGGGCGCGCTTTTCTCTGGGTTTGACTTTCGTTGACCGTGGTTTAATAACGGGAGGTCAAAAGGGTTGGTGGGGTTCACAATGCAATTTGACCGGGGGTCACCAAATGGGGTCAAGGGTCAAGGGGTTTGGGCTTGTTGTGGGTTTGGGCTTGTGATAGTTATAAGGATCCGGGTTTAGCTAGTTACAAGGACTAAAAATGTAATTCGACCAAACTTCAAGGACTGAAAGTGATACTTTTCCAAACTTCTCACAAGGACCAAACTTGACAACTTTTGATAGAACAAGGACCCTTTTGCATAAAATCCATTTTTAAAGGTCCAAGGACTAATTTTGCAAATTTTCCAAAGTTTAGGACCTTTCTTGCCAATTGACCAAAGAATCATTCAAGGATCATTTTAAACAACTTAGAATATTTCAGGACCTTGAATGATAAATTTCCACATTTTTGAATTCGTGGACTAGATTTGACAACTTTTAAAACTTGGGGACTAAAGCGCCAATTTTGCAAACTTGATACATTTTCATCCGATTTTGATATTTTTGCATTTAAAACACATAAAACACTGATTTGTGATATTTTGATCATTTTGATGTGTTTCGAGTGTTTTCGATGATTTTGCGCTTTAGATTATACAAAATGATGAGTATTTAGACACTCATCAATCCCCACATCGAGATATTGCTAGTCCCTAGCAATGATTTGAGAAAACTTGATGGATTTTATCTCTTTACCAAAAGCCATCACTCGGAGTAGCCAATTGTTTTGATTCAAGTAAGAACCTTGGTACAACGATAACCAAATGATTTATTGGCAAATCATAAACCATATAACGGATTTGATGTGTCTTTACCGTGCCGCACCCTTCCGGACTAGCCAACTCTTAGATAAATTATCGAATTATCTTTGGTGAGTGAATACCAATTATGGATTTTCCATCGCTTTACCACAAGCCATAACCTTGCGGGCTAGCCAACTCTTCACTTTTTAGGATATGGTGAGTTGAGAACCATACAATTTTGGGCAAATTGCAAGCCATATAAACGGATTTGAGAAATCTTTACCAAGAGCCGCTTTGCTCTGGATTAGCCAATCCTTTAGTTTATCAAACATGGCGGATCGATAACCAAATGAGTAAGTGTAGAACACTTACTCCAAAAAAAAAAAATTTTTTTTTTTTTTTGGCCAAAACGGGAATTGGGTAGATAATATATGAAATTCGTGAGAATTCCCCACACTTAGAAATGAATATTGCCCTCAATATTCAAAGTACCGCGGTTATGCCGAAACAAAGAACGTAAAGGGAAATATTACGGCCATTTATTTAGAAGATTTTTTTTTTTTTTTTTTTTTTTTTTTTTTTTTTAGAAAGAATGAGAATATACAACAGTGGGAAACTCCCCACACTAGGGTGGTAGAAAGGGGTAAGAAGATGTAAATATGGGTGAAAACCCATATGGTGCGTGCTAATGTTTTTGATTACCGAGTCACTAGCTTGACTCGATCCCCGCATTCATTGGTTCATGGGAATGTTTGTAAATCCGGACAACCACGGGGGAATGTCCTCTCCAAAGTAATGCTTCACTCGATGACCATTCACTTTAAAATTAGGACCATCGGGTTGAGATAACTCAACGGTACCATAAGGATAAACCTTAGCAATAGTGAATGGACCGCACCAACGGGACTTGAGCTTTCCGAGAAAATCTTCAACTGAATTGAAAAGAAGGACTCGATCACCAACGTTGAAAACGCGGTTCTTGATCTTGGAGTCATGAATCTTCTTTGTCTTTGCTTGTAGATCAAAGAGTTCTCGTAAGCTTGATCACGAAGTTCATTTAGTTCATTCATTTGAACTTTTCTCGTGATCACCTACCGTCTCAGATATCGAAGTTCGCATGTTTTAAGGCCCAAGATGCCTTGTGCTCTAACTCAATCGGAAGATGACATGCCTTCCGTACACTAGCTTGTATGGAGTACACCCGATGGGTGTTTTGTAAGTCGCACGGAAGGCCCAGTGCGTCATCAAGCTTATCCGACCAGGATGCACGATTTTCGCCATCGTCCTTTCAAGAATCCTTTTAAGACCACGGTTTGAAACTTCCACCGCCCACTTGTTTGGGGTGGTATGCATAGAGAGACGATGGGTAACACCATACTTTTGCATGACTCTTTCAAATTGGTCATTACAAAATGTGTACCACGATCACCGATTATCGCTCTCGAGTTCCAAACCCGCAAACAGAGATTTCAAAATTTCACAACAACTCGGGCATCATTGGTGGGTAAAGCTTTTGCTTCAACCCATTTTGACAAATAGTCAATGACCACGAGTATGTACTTGTTACCACGAGACGATGGAAATGGCCCCATAAAATCAATACCCCATATGTCAAATATCTCACAAACTTGAATGGCATTTTGTGGCATTTCATTCCTTTGAGATATATTTCCATGACGTTGACAAGCGCCACGTGTTTTGACATAATCGTGGGCATCCTTATAGATTGTGGGCCAATAAAACCCGAATCAAACACCTTTTGGCGGTGTAGTTTGGACTATGATGGCCCCGTGGGTCCAAAGATGGCAAGTCGTGAGAATGTCAATAGCTTCCCGTCCATAAACACACCGTCGGATGACTTGATCCGCACAGATTTTGAACAAGAAAGGGTCGTCCCGAAATAATGTTTAACATCTTTGAAGAATTTGTTCTTCTGCTGGGTCGACATCCCTTTCATTAATGAAGTTACCCGCATGGTAATTTGCAAAGTCAAGAAACCATGGGGTGTAGAATTTCCACGAAAAGAAACCGCATTGAGTGTCTCGAGAGGAAATGTTTCATTTATTTCCTTTTTCTCGAAGACATCTTGGTGAGGGTTTTCTAATCGACAGATGATCGCAGCTAGATTCTCGGCTCCTTTTTATCACGTATAATGATATCAAATTCTCGGAGGAGGAGAATCCAACGAAGCAATCTCGGCTTTGCATCTTGTTTTGCAAAGAGATATTTAAGAGCCGAGTGATCCGTATACACTACGCATTTGGTCAAGATAAGATACGGCCGAAACTTCTCAAAAGCATACACCACGGCTAATAGCTCTTTTTCGTGGTGGTGTAATGAGTTTGAGCTTCACCATAGTTTTGCTTATGTAGTGAATAGGTGAAAATGCTTGTTTCTTCGCTGCCCTAGGACCGCACCGATAGCAAAATCACTTGCATCGCACATGAGCTCAAAAGGCAAGTCCCAATGGAGCAACGAGAATGGTGCTTCAGAAGCTTTTTCTTCAATGTTTCAAAAGCTATGATGCACTCGGGTGAGAAGATAAAAGGAGCATCCTTTTCAAGAAGATGGGTCATAGGTCAAGCGATTTTGGAAAATCTTGAATGAATCTACGATAGAAACCGGCATGACCTAAAAAACTCCTAATACCTTTGACGGTAGTAGGATGAGGTAATTTAGCAATAACATCAACTTTTGCTCTATCTACCTCAATCCCATTCTTTGAAATCTTATGGCCAAGGACTATGCCTTCTTTGACCATAAAGTGACTTTTCTCCCAGTTTAGACAAAGATTGGTGTCTTCACACCTTTGAAGCATTTTATCTAAATGGGAGAGACATGATTGAAAAGAATCCCCAATGACCGAGAAGTCATCCATAAACACTTCCATTGTTTCCCCGATCATGTCGTGGAATATGGCCATCATACATCGTTGGAACGTGCGGGAGCATTACATAAGCCAAAAGGCATACGCTTGTAGGCAAAAGTCCCGTATGGGCAAGTGAATGTGGTCTTCTCTTGATCCCGTGGATCAATAGGATCTGAAGTAACCCGAGAAACCATCAAGGAAGCAATAGTACTCATTCCCCGCTAATCTCTCAAGCATCCGGTCCATGAAGGGTAGAGGAAAATGGTCTTTACGGTGGCGCATTCAACTTACGATAGTCGATGCAAACACGCCATCCCGTAACCAATCGAGTTGGAATTAACTCGTTATCTTCATTTGTGATAACAAGAATGCCACCCTTTTCGAACACAATGAATTGGGCTGACCCAAGGACCGCCCGAGATCGGGTAAATCAATCCGCATCAAGAAGTTTGATAACCTCTTGTTTGATAACATCATGGATTTTTGGATTCACTCGTCTCGATGTTGAACTCTGGTTTAAAGTCATCCTCCATCAAGATTTTATGAGTACGAACTCGTGGTTTATACCTTTGATGTCGGAGAGTTTCCAAGCAATTGCTTGCTTGTGTGACTTCAAGATTTTAATGAGAGCAGCTTTTTCATCTTTACTCAAATCTCGAGCAATAATGACGGGTAATTTATCATCACCCTCAAGAAATGCATACTCGAGATGAGGAGGTAAGTCCTTAAGCTCAACCTCGTGAAATTCTTCGCTTTTCTCAACCGACTTGACTTCCTTGTTATGAAGTTTGATGGGAGGGAGAGGAGGAGAAGTGTCATGATTTAACAATTTCTCAAGAAGAATATCTCCTCCGCATTAATCTCATTTTGATTAATCTCATCGGGATTGAATCACTAGAGTGAGGGGTTGATGATGGATCATCATTAAGCAACTTCTCAATAAGAAGTATGTCCCCTCAATATCAATTGGGCGTGATCAATTTCCCAAGGAATGTAATCACTAGCCAAGTATGCTTCAATCTCATCTAAGATGAAGTCGCTTTCCTCAAACGGAGGTAGAGAAGGAGTAGAATTGGCTATGATAGGTCGAGAAGATGTGGTGGAATCCCCACTCACGTAATTATGAGAATAACCAAGAACTTCTTGAGAGTACTCGCCGAAGCAACATCAATGATATCTATTCGGTTAACCGATTCGTAATCATAGTTTGCGGAGTACCTCAAGTTTGGTCAAGGTTGAAGGTGACACTTCATTACCAACACGCAATGTGATTTCTTGCTCAAATACATCTATGAGAGCACGGCCCGCTCGTGAATCCTCGACCAACAATGAGAGGAACCCGATGATCGGCATCAAAATCAACAACCACGAAGTCACCGAAAATGGAACTTTCCTATTTCACAAATACGCCCTCGGAATGCCAAGAGGACGGGATATGGAACGATCTCGCAAGCTCGAGAGTCATGCATGTAGGAGTAAGTTCCGAAGAGAAAGTTTCTTCCACACCGAATATGGCATAAGATTAATGCTTGCACCAAGATCTCGCTAGGGCAAAGCATTCAACCATTCCCGGAATACACAAGGTAAGAGAAATTTCCGGGATCTCCAAGCTTTTCTCGAAGCTTCTTCGAATAATCACGAAAGCGCTCGTTAAGAGGAGTCTTAGCCATTTCAAACAAACTTTTCCTTATTGCTTAACATGTGTTTGAGAGTCGATGCAAACTTGGGCATCAAGATGATAGCATCCGCAAAGCTTATGTCAAAGTGTAACTCTTGGAAAATTTGGAAAAATTTATCCATTTGATGACTAGCTTTCTCATGGAGCTTTGCTCATTCAAACGTGATGGGTAAGGAATAGAAGATTTGGATTTTGATTCTCAATAGAGCTATAGGAGGTTCAAAACAACTCCTTGATTAGACTTGGGTTTCGGACCACTTGAGGTTGGACTACCAAGGTTGGACGTGTGCGGTACTTCGGACTTGAATAATGCACTTTGTCCGTAGTTTCCTTGGTAACTTGACTCATTGGCACCGGTGGAGGGGCATTGGAGTCGAGGTCCATTGTGTTTTGGAGGTTCACCGTCCACTACCTTAGGAAGAGAAGAAGAAGAAGAGGTAGTAGGAACAAGAGGTCCAGCATATGAAACACCACTGGTTGTGATCGCCTTGGCATCGCCCGGGTTAGCGATCGTGTTGCTCGGTAAAGTACCGAGCCCGAGGGTCGATCATTTAAAGACTTCTTCGATCGAAATCGACGGACCAACAACCTGCTCATTTCATCTTGGGATTTCATGAACGCTTCAATAACTCATCGATGATGGTCTTGGAGGAGTAATGACGGAGGAGCTGGAGGGACAATTTGAGGTCAGTATGTTTTGATTATAGCCAAAATTCCTTGATTAGGATTCATATTCCCATGAAATTGATTCCCCGATTGAAATTGTTTTGATGAGGGTTTCCTTGATGTTGGAAACCTTGATTGGGTCCAGGATAGAAATTACCTTGGTTTTGATAACCTTGGTTCATTCTTGGTTGGTTCGATTCGGTTTTGCATGTTGTGATTTTGGTTAAAACCGGTGGTGCTCGATTAGTGTTAGCACGGTAGTGTGGTTCATTTTGAGGACGGTATTGATTACCTCCTTGTTGTGAACTACCGGCTAGAGCATTGGCTTCAAAAGGACTACCATCGGTGGCGGACAATTGTAGTAAGCATGAGGACCACCACAAGTGACACAACTCTCAACTTTCTTCACTTCAAAGATGTGTTGGAGTCTCGAGTGAAGGAGACTTTCTTCCGTTAGCAAGAACCAAAGCCTGAACAATGTCTGTGAGTTTATCAATCTTAGCATCGGTGCTAGATGTACTCACTGGGGATGAAGAAGAAGAAGGTCCAGCATTAGACTGATATGTCTTAGCTCTGAAAGGACGGACTTGAGATTTGTTCTCAATGATTTGCAAGGCCTCTTTGGTGGTCTTGCTCAAGAAATTACCTCCCGCGGAGGCATTCAAAGAGTCTTGATTAGTCTGATTGAGACCGTTGTAGAAAGTATCCATTTGCATTAACTCGGTAAAACCATGATGCGGACACTTGCGAAGCAACTCTTTGTAACGATCCCATGCCTCCCCGAACGATTCATCAAATCTCTGAGAAAATTTCATTATCTCATTCTTAAGACTTGTGGTTCGGGATGGAGGATAGAACTCGTTAACTAACTTGGTGACAAGATCTTCCCATGTCTCTATAGAACGAGGGGTTGTTTCTCAAGCCAATTCCGGCTTGTCCTCTAGAGAAAATGGGAATGTAAGAAGCTTGATAGCTTCGTGTGGGACATTCTTGTACTTGATGGTAGATGCTATCTTGTTAAACCATCGAATGTGTGCATGAGGATCATCCCGCCAAAACCATAGAATTGGCTTTGGGTTACTAGATTGAGCAACCCGGTTTTGAGCTCGAAAGTGTCGCCACGATGGTCGGAACAACAATGGCATCTCCGTAACCCTCGATGGGTGCTTGGAGAAGCTCATTCATGGGTTTGTCTTCCGCCATTTCGACATGAGGTGGTGGTGGTAGACGCCTCGATCCACGGTGAAGGAGCCGAACGTCCTCACGCTCACGAGGAATCTTTCCAAGTTCGAAAGTGGACTTGTAGAATCGAAGAACGAAAAGCATGCACTATGTATAAAAATCAATTTTCAAAACAAATGAGGCAAAACACAAGTGAACTTAACCAATAATCACAAATGAAATGGCTTTTGAAAAAGGTACACCAAATCACAAGTGACACAAAGGCAAGTTTTAAATCGATGTTCGGGAACTTATTAATGGTCGCACCCCAGCTAGGTAGTGCAATCGCCTTGATTTGCGGTGGTTGATTTTTATGTATATTTTAAGTACCACCGAAAAGACGTAGGTAAGATTTGTGCGATGGGTTTAAAACTTTTGGACAATATTTTTGTTATCGTCCTTTAACCAAATCGTATCTCTTCAAGAATCACCTTAAAAGAGAATACAAAATAGAAAACGTCCGATTGTTTTGTTGTTTTATATTTTTTAGTGTTTTAACACTTTAGGAAAAGTGCTAATGAACTTTTGATTTTTATAACTTTACAAAAACTTTTACAAATGGTGGTATATGTGCAACAATGGATCCGAAAATGGCTAAACACACGCTAAAGCCTCCCGGCGCGCGCCAAAATTTGATCTATGCTAAACCGTCAAGTCTAATAGACTTAAAACAGCTTAAACACAAATACAATGAAGATCGAGAATACAATGAATTCTGGTCGTTAAGTCCCAAGGAGACTCAATGGTGTGTTAAACAAACTCGGAGGATGGAATGATCACTAAGGATAGTGATCCAGAAGGTTATGATTAGAAATATTACACTACTTGATTGATTGGAATGGAATGGACACGATTTGGAAAGCACAACAATCGATCAAAGAAACGTAAACGTAAGTTTTAAAACTACGATACGCACAAAATAAAAAGTGAAAACTAAGAAATAAAAGGCCTAAAAATATGAAAATAACATTTTGGAATCCTAAGAATAAAAGAAAATTATTAGAAAAGAAAATTATTTTTAACACTATTTAATTAATTATTATTAATTAAAACTATTTTAACTATTTAATAAATACTCTAAAATAAAAGAAAATAGGAAATAAGGCTAGAAAAATAAACTTATGATTCTGAAAAATCTAAAATACTATAAAACTAATTTTAAAATTAAAAATATATTTTTCACACTTTTTATTTAATTATTACTAATTAATAACTATTTAAAATACACTTAATTACTAGAAAATATAAAATAAACTTGGAAAAATAAAATTTTAACTTTGAAAAATCTAAAATATGATAAAACTAATTTTAAAACAGAAAAGATATTTTTTATGCTTTTTAATTATTTATTACTAATTAATTACTATTTATTAACTATTTATAATTATAATAAATACTAAACAGAAAAGGAAAAATATGAAACTTTTTCTAAAAATCCTATATGATGACAGAAACCTAAGAAAATAGAAAACAAGATTTGCTTATTAATAAGTTGAAAAGAAAAATCAAAAAGCTAAAAATATTAAATAAACGCTATCACTATTTTTATATTGATGTTTTTCTCGAATTTTCTTTTGAAAACTACTTATATACTAATAATATGAAACTTTAATAAAGACAAAAATTTATAAAACACAAATAAGTCGTTTTGATGGCTTAAAATCTCAACAATGGCTTAAATGAGCTTATTTGGTGGAAATAAGCTCAAACAAGCTTACTACTTGAAACAAAAGCTCAAAGTATATGAGAACAAGCTTAATGAACTAAATGAAGCTAGAACATACAAGGAGCACACCGATAAGCTAGAATTAAGCCAATAAGCACTTTTGATATAAGACGAAATGGGACAAACTAGAGGCTTGTTGCATTTCTAGTAAACAAGCTCCAAAGTGAAATCTTAAGCTTGACAATCCAAGAGGACCAGTTGGCTTTCCAAAGAACCGAGAACACAAGATTTGGACAACTAATAAGCTCGGTGTGAGCTTATCAAAATGGAACAATAATCGCACATGTGGCACTTTTCTCGAATGTACTCACAAAAGCTAAGAAATAAGCACTTAAAAAGTCGAGAAACCAAGAACTAGCATTTTGTATTTTTCTTTAGCAACCAAACTACAAAACCCTAAGAGCTTTTAAGTTAAATCTTATTAATAAACCCCACTGAAATTCCAAAGTTTATTCAAAATGACCTTATGAGATTTGACTTTTGAGAAAACACAAAATGTTGACTAAGATGAACTTTGATTGATTCTAAGCTCACTTAATATGTTGTATTAAAGTATGTTAAGACCGAATTGAGCAAGACCAACAACTTTTAAACACAAAATAATGATTTTACTTCCTAAAATCCAACAAGGAGCACCTAGACATGATTATTGAAATTTTGACTTTTGCTAACAAGGACTTGATTTTATGACTGATTTGAGATATTATGACTTAGTGACACAGAGCAAGCACAAAAAGTCCAATGACCGAGACCTTTAAACACAAAATACCAAACACCCCTTAAATGACTGCTTTTGAAGTTTTATAAGGCAAATCACAATTTTAAACCATGAGACTTGATTTCGCACATCATATAATCATCAATTATGAGACCAATTAAGCATGAACCAACAAGCTAACATCAACTAAAAACTAAGAAATGAGACTTATACTTTTTGATCGTCCAAATGAGATTTTCTCAAAACACAAATTTAAATGAACAAGCTACTGATTTTATGGCTTAAACTAACTTAACTATGACTAATTAACATACAAACACGATATTCAAACTTAAGAACACTTAAACAAAGAATTGCAAGAAATGAGTAAAAGCTTACAAGTAGTTTCTAAGGCACAAACCGAGAACTAGGATCCAAACCAATTCCTATAGCTTCCCAAGAAGCACTATACCAAGGCCATCCAAGATAAACCCCGCTCCAAACTTCTTGATCTTCTTCACCATGGATTTTTATTTTTCAACATTTTTTGGTATTTTTTGTATTTTTACTTTTTATACCGAATGATTTTTAAAGGTTTCTAATAGCTTGTATAAGCTATATGGGAGCTACATGAGCTTAAGAGTCCATACTAACACTTGCTTAACAACATTCAAATATTGGTGAGAACTTGAGTACTTGAAAATTTGAACAAACCGAAATGAACTTGAAAATTGCAATTGATAATCGATAAAGATTCAAATACACTTAATAAGCTTAAACAAAACACTTGGAATTGAAAACATACAATATAAGACTTGGATTAAAAAAAACGACTTAAGAAAACTTAAAATTACACTAGATAACTTTTACAATGCATCTCTCTCTTTATAGACTTTAAGCACTCCTTGATGTACTCTGAATCTTTCCCACCACTTTGAGCCCTTGGATCACTCAAATTCATCGAACCGTCCACATGTGTATTTTGGCGCCAAATATTCTTCAAAGGTGTTTAAGCTTTAATTAGGATTTGGTTGAGTCAATTAAGAGTTTTGTTGTTTAGTGGAGGAGGAGGAACATAGTATGGGAGGGTTGAAGAAAAATGGCAAAACCATGGTGGTTTTGGTTATCGGCTTGGGAGAGACAATGAACAAGATGTCCGGTATTTTAGGGCGCTTTTCTCTGGTTTGACTTTGCGTTGACCGTGGTTTAATAACACAGGAGGTCAAAAGGGTTGGTGGGGTTCACAATGGTTTGGACTGGCTCAAGGGTCAAAATGGGGTCAAGGGGTCAATGGGTTTGGGCTTGTGTTGGATTTGGGCTTAGATAGTTATAAGGATCCGTTTGGTTTAGCTTAGTATACAAGGACTAAAAATGTAATTCGACCAAACTTCAAGGACTGAAAGTGATACTTTTCCAAACTTCTCACAAGGACCAAACTTGACAACTTTTGATAGAACAAGGACCCTTTTTGCATAAAATCCATTTTTAAAGGTCCAAGGACTAATTTTGCAAATTTTCCAAAGTTTAGGACCTTTCTTGCCAATTGACCAAAGAATCATTCAAGGATCATTTTAACAACTTAAAATACTTCAGGACCTTGAATGATAAATTTCCACATTTTTGAATTCCGTGGACTAGATTTGACAACTTTTAAAACTTGGGGACTAAACCGCCAATTTTGCAAACTTGATACATTTTTCATCCGATTTTGATATTTTTGCATTTAAAACACATAAAACACGATTTGTGATATTTTGATCATTTTGATGTGTTTCGAGTGTTTTCGATGATTTTGCGCTTTATAGATTATACAAAATGATGAGTATTTAGACACTCATCAAACATGTTATATATATCTCTTTAAAAAAAAAAAAAAAAAAAAAAAAAACATCTTTCTAAATAATGGCCGTAGTATTTCCTTTTACGTTCTTTGTTTCGCATAACCGCTGTACTTTGAATATTGAGGGCAATATTCATTTCTAAGTGTGGGGGAATTCTCACGAATTTTATCATATAATTATACCAATTCCCGTTTTGGCCAAAATTTTTTTTTGGAGTAAGTGTTCTACACTTTCTCATCAGTTATCGATCCGCCATGTCTCGTAAGACAAAAGGATTGGCTAATCCAGAGCAAACGGCTCTTGGTAAAGATATCTCAAATCATTGACGGTTTGCAATTTGCCCAAAATTGTATGGTATTCACCACCATATCCTAAAAAGTGAAGAGTTGGCTAGCCCGCAAGATTATGGCTTGTGGTAAAGGCGATGGAAAAACCATAATTGGTAATCAGCTCACTAAAGATAATATTGATAATTTATCTAAGAGTTGGCTAGTCCGTAAGCAAACGGCTTCGTAAAGACAAATCAAATCATTGGAAGTCGGTGGTTTGCTCAAAATCACATGGTTATCGGTGTACCATGGTTCTTACTTGAACCGAAACATTTGGCTACTCCGAAGTAATGGCTTTTGGTAAAGAGATTAAAATCCATTATGTTTTCTCAAATCATTTCTAGGACTAGCAATATCTCGGTGTGGGGATTGATGAGTGTCTAAATACTCATCATTTTGTACAAAATAAAGCGCAAAATCATCGAAAACACTGAAACACATCAAAATGATCAAAATATCACAAATCAGTGTTTTATGTGTTTTAAATGCAAAATATCAAAATCGATGAAAACATATCAAATTTGCAAAATTGCGCTTCAGTCCCCAAGTTTCAAAAGTTGTCAAAAACAGTCCCCAGCTCATAATTTCAAAGAAAAGTCACCAAAGGTCCTTTTAAAATCATAACTTGTCAAATTTAGTCCTTTGGTGAAAAATGTCAAAAGTTTGAGAAAATTTCAAGAATGGTCCTTCAAGTTTCAAAATTGGCGAATTAGTCCTCGGAAAATGTGAAATGGCAAGTTTGGTCCTTGTACTTTGTGAGATTGTCACTTTTAGTCCTTGGAACAACTTTTCAAGATTAGCGAGAATAGGTCCTTGCAATTTCGTAAATGACAACACTAGTCCTTGTCATTATTAATACCTTTACACCTTTTGACTTGTCATAACTCAAATGGACCCCCGCCATAACCATTGGACCCCATTTTGAACCCCTTTTATATTCTTGCTGGTCAATCCACGTGGTCAAACCACCCAAACACGCGCCATTTCCATCTCCTCCCCACTAGCTCGCAATCAACCCGCCACCAACCTCCCATCCTCTTATCTCTTCCCTCGTCCCCCACATCTCCTACAATCCAAGAATCATTAACTCTTCACCCTCTCCTAACACTCAATCCCCAACAAGCTCACAAATAAGCAATTCCGCCAAAATTGACATTTGCCAAATCTCACAAAAGTCACCCAAATGCTCGGAACCAAGTGGGAACTATTCGAGACATGAGAGAGAAACAAGTGGGACTATAAAAAGAAGGAAGAAAGAGGCAAGAAAGGCGTGAGTTAGTTTTATAAAATTCTTCTTATGTCGTTTTTTTTAATCCATGTCTTAGTTTAATTACAATGTTGTAATTTCAGTTCATTTGTATTTCCTTTAAGTTAAAATACCATTGTAAGCCACTTTTGAGCATCAATTCTAGTTTTCATATAATTTCCAAGTTTATGAGTTACTGTTGAAAATCTTAATCTCAAACTGTCATTTGCAAACTTTGAACAGTTCTATTTCCATCTCATATAAGCATATTCAAGCTTATTATAGCTGTGTATAAGCTTACATTCAAGGTTTAAGTCATTTTGGGTACTTGGTCAAAGAAAGTCAAATGGGCAGTGAAAATTTGGTTCAAGCAATGTGGGAATGGAATGGGTTGATTCAGTGATGATATTGGGTTGAATTTAGAATATAATAGTGGTTGGGGATCTTGTTCTTAGCCTGCAACTCAGTTGAACCTTTGTAAGTGATTCATGCCATTTTCAGTTTTGCATATTACTTGTTTGTGTATCTGTAGTTAACACTAGTTAGTCAAGTTTACTTAATGTTAATTAGAGTGGTTAAACTTATTTTGATCAAGAGAACAAGTTGGTTTAGTGTTTAGATCATTTTATTTTCAAAACAGATGTTTTAAAGTAGTGTTTGGTTCAAGAGCTTTAACTGTATTCAAGGTTTATGCAGAGGTAGGTTTCTGTGGTTTCATGCTTGTGAAGCAATTTCATGATCATATCTGTCTTCTAATTGTGCTTGCAACCCACTTAAGTCAAACTTCCACTTAATCTGTTTTGAGGACTTATCTGTTGGATTTTTGAATATTCAAGTTCTTGTTTTGTGTTTAAATTCCTTAAACATTGATTGCATTAGCCTTGTTTCATCATTATACATCATAGTTAATCCACAAATCATGATCAAAATCCAGATAAGTCAACTTTTCACTTCTTCCTCAAAAGTCAATATTGCATAATATCAAGTTTTGAGTCCAAATGGAGGATTTTTCATGCACTCAGTTCTAGGTCAATGCAAGTAAAAATTGTAGGTTTAGAAAGCCCAGCTGGTTTTGTTTCTTATTAGTAATTTTTCAGATTTTTACAAATTTTTCTTAAGCTTTAATCTGGCTTGTCAAAGGGGTCTAAATGCCTGCAGAGGCATCAAATCTGCATGTGGCTTGTGCAGATTTTGCATAGCTTGTGTTAAGCTTAGTTTAGCTCCTCTAGGCCTGATTCTTGGTGTACAAGCTCCCACCCAGGCCTTCTTTAGAATCCAACTCTTGTTTTCTAGCTCTCAGCTTATTTAAGTGCTGATTGATGGGCTGCAAGTAAGCACCCCTTTAACTGTTTTAGCTTATTAGATCAATTCATCAAATCTATTGAGCTTGTGATCCAGAGGGTTAGGCTTGTTTAAACTTGTTCCATTTATGTTCCTTTAGCATATTAGAGCTTCTCTTTTGGTTTGGTAGCCTTTGGGTTCCATTTGCTTATTGAAGTGCTTATTTCAATAAGCACTTCCTCATCAAATCCTTATTCCTCCTAACAACCTCCTGTTTTTCTATTTTTCCTTTATTCCTTATATTATTTTATACTTTTCCTGAAATTTTCAGATTTTTCTAAGTTGATTTGCTATTTTTCTTAATTTAAATTAGTTTTAAGCATTTTTAAATAGCTTTTAATACAAAAATTAAGAAAAGGTTCAAAAATAATTTTCAATTTTATGAAAGTTTAGATAAATATAAAAGCCAAAAAGTATTTTTCCATATTTTCTTAGTTAAAATTGTATTTTTAGATAATTTAATTAGTTTTAATAGTTTTTAATTCATAGAAAATAGAAAATATTCGAAAAATACAAAAATAATTTTGAAAATTCTATTTTGATATTTTAGATTTTCTAAGTCTTAATTTTATTTTTCTAGCTTTATTTCCTAATTTCTTGTATTTTAGGTAATTATTTAATAGTTAAAAATAGTTTTAATTAATAATAATTAGGTAATTAGTTATAAAAATAGTTTTCTTTTTCTAAATATTTTCTTTTATCATTAGGATTGTAAAAATGTATTTTTCATATTTTTAGGATTTATATTGTATAAGTTTCACTTTTTAGTTTGTACGTTTACGTAATTTTGTTTAAACGTATGTTTTAAGTTTTAAGTTTTAAACGTTCATCATTTTGCAAATAGTGATAGCGTTTATTTAATATTTTTATCTTTTTAACTTTCTTTAATTTGCATTTAAGCCCTTGTAGTTTATGTCCTTTTCCGTAGTTATAATAATTCCATCTCCTTTTCCGCTCAAATCTCGCGATCACTATATCGCTTGATAATCCATTGCATAGCTCATTTGGGACATAACGACCGGGAAACATTATACCCTCGGATCTTCATTGCATTCGTGCTTAGGCGCTTTAAGCATATTACGGTTCGCCATTCACAAGTGGCGGGCTTGTGATTTAGCTTGACTGTTTGGCACGCATCAAGATTCATTTTAAAACTCAAAAGTATATCCGATTGAAAAATACTTTTGGAAAAACCGCTTCGATGTGTGAATATCTTCTTTCACTAGCACATCGAATGTGTACTCATTCTCTAATACAAAGAGTATTTTGATTGAAATTGATCTTTCTCATAAAACCTTCGTCGATCGCAAAACTCTTTCTTCAAGCAATACGCGATTGTTTTTCAAATCATTTTCATCAATCGCTGAATCTCAATTACCGGTTCACTCACTCCGTGTTGTCTTCTTTGAGACGTTCGGTTTGAGAACAATAGAACAAATGCGAAACCTGTCGAGGAGATTCTTAGGAATCCTACCGATCACAAAAGATTTATACTTATCAACGGGGAACCGTGGGCGTGTACCTCAATTCAACAAAGTGATCAAAGACACTTTCATGTGTTTTATTGCTAACTTGTTGTTTGCGGTACATTTGGACGGTTGCGGTGATCGTAATTGAGAGTCAATCCAAAGCCGCATGCTCACAAGATCCACACTTAATTGAAGAAATCATGACGGTGCATAATCTACATAACATGGTTCGATATTTCTATACTATGCTTCGCTTCTGCCGCAAATATCATGAACCAAGAAGCTTCCGCTACTCGATGGAAAGATGTCATGATTCTAAAGTGTGAGCATGTCGGTCCAAAAGTCACAACCTCACATGATGGCAACACAATAAAGGGTGATCCAGAGATTTCACGTGGTCGGTGATCTCAATGAAAGCTCGAAGATCATCAAAGATGTGGATCAGTTTAAGGACTCCACTAAAAGTACAAATCAGTGCGGACTTTGAAGAATCACTACTAAAGCACAAAGATTGTTGAAATGAAGAATTGAAGTCTACGAGCTCAAGAACAAAGACAAGAATAGAATGCTAGGATTCGAATGTAAAACATGGGGTGACCTCCTTGGGGAGATTGTTAGGAATTAGAAAATTCCATAGTGAAGTGTCGGTCACCCCAAATGTTATCTAGCATAAGTTAGCTCGTAGACTTGTAGTTATTTACGTTGTTTAGTAGTTTATTTGTTAGTTAGTAGCATAGTTTAGCGTGTGTAACACCGTGGAGGAAGGACGGGTCTTTACCCACCGTATGCCCGATCCACAGCCGATAGGAGGTCGATTTCATGTAACTATAAATACCCTTCCATCCATGGAAGGGGTGGTTCTTCAATCTAATATTCCATACTTTTGTGTAAACCTCTAGCAAGAACACCCTCTCTCTCTACTAACTCTCTAACTATGGCAAACATGTATTTTGATCATCCAAGACCACCCGAATCATCAACACAATAAAATAACAATCCTACATCAAGGCACATGACTGGCAACAAGTCCTATCTTTCTGATTTTGAGCATTATGATGGACAGTATGTCAGCTTTGGAGGTGGAGTAAATGGAAAAGTTGCTGGTAAAGGTGTTATTAAAACTGGTAACTTGGACTTTGAACCTGTGTACTATGTAAAAGAGCTTAAGTACAATCTTTTTAGTGTGTCACAAATGTGTGACAAGATGAACAATGTTCTTTTTACCAAAGATATGTGCTTTGTTCTCTCTAAGGAGTTTAAGATGCCTGATGAAAGTCAGATTCTTCTTAAAGTTCCTAGAAAAGGCAATCTCTATAGCTTTGATATGAACAACATTGTAGCTAGAGATGATTATGCTTGCTTGCTTGCAAAGGCCACAGTGGATGAATCCATGTTATGGCATAGAAGACTTGGTCATGTTAACTTCAAAACCATTAACAAGATTGTCAAAGATGGTTTAGTGAGAGGTCTACCTCGAAAAGATTTGAAAATGATCAAACTCGTGGCTTGTCTTAAAGGCAAACAACACAGAGCTTCTTGCAGTCAAAGTTGGTTAACTCTATTACTCACCCACTTCAAATGTTACATATGGACTTATTTGGTCCTATATCCGTGAGCGACTTGAATCTTAAGAAATATTATCTTGTGGTGATCGATGATTTTAGCAGATTTACATGGGTTTTCTTTCTTGGAACTAAGGATGAAACAACTGGCATCCTCAAGATATTTATCACAAGTAGAAACCAATATGATATGAAAGTTAAAATCATTAGGTGTGACAATGAAACCGAATTCAAGAATAGAGTTATGGATGAGTTTTGCAAAGATAAAGGTATTAAAAGAGAATTTAGTGTGGCTAGAACTCCTCAACAAAATGGTGTTCTTTGAGAGGAGGAACAGGACACCGATAGAGGCTGCTATAACCATGTTGGCCGATTCCAAATTGCCAATTACTTTTTAATGAAGCGATTAACATCGCATGTTATGTGCAAAACAGGGTTTTAGTTGTAATGACAAAGAACAAGACACCTTATGAATTGTTTAGGGAAGATCACCTACCCTTGACTTCATGAGACCATTTGGGTGTCATGTATCTATTCTCAATACCATAGATTATCCGGGCAAGTTTGATGAAAAGGTCGATGAAGGGTATTTTGTTGGGTATTCCATGGTTAGTAAAGCTTTGAGTATTCAACTTAAGAACCCAAAAGATTGAAGAGAATCGCATGTTGAGTTCTGGAAAACAAAGTCAATGTCAAAGGAACCGGTCCGTAAAGACTTTTTGATCTTGATACTCTAACAAATACTATGAACTATGTGCTGTTTCTACAGAACATCTTCTTTGATTTTGCGTTCAAAAGAGTTTCTTGATGATGATGAACCAAGCAAAGAGGATGCGATGATCAAGATGAATTCACCTACCTCTTTGGGACTATGCGAGATAATAATGATATCTCGAAAATTGGAGTTGATCATCCTTCTAGTGATTTGGAAAAGAAGGAAATAGTAAATTGAATGTCGATAATTACGAAAGCGGTGGAAATTCAGATTCCACTTGTTTGGCAAAGTGTTTCCACCGCAACACCGATGTGGGAATCACCTCTCCGGTTACTATGGAAGCTCGAGCCAATGATCTTGAAATTTCAAATATGCCAAGTAAGATAGTAGTTCCTCAGACTCCCCACACTTCTATTCATAAATCACATCCTTTTGAAAATGTGATTGGGGATGTCTATTCACCTGTGAAGACTAGAAGACAAACAAAGTTGCCTGATGTTCATGGATTCATAAGTAAAATATATGAATCTAAAATACATGAAGGCAAGAATGAATGTCTATTTATGTGTTTTCTGTCACAAATGGAGCCAAAGAATGTTTACAAAGCACTTGAAGATGAAAGTTGGGTGGAAGCAATGCAAGAAGAGCTGCTCCAATTTAAGCTTCAAAAAGTATGGGTGCTTTGTGATTTTCCTTCTGGCAAGAAGGTAATAGGTACTAAATGGGTGTTCAGAAACAAGAAAGATGAAAGGGAATTGTTATCGAAACAAAGCTAGGCTTGTGGCTCAAGGATATACTTAAGAGGAGGGTATTGACTATGAAGAAGTGTTTGCCCACATGCAACGGATTGAAGCAATTAGGTTGTTCTTAGCCTATGCATCTTTTATGGGCTTTAAAGGCTATCAAATGGATGTAAAGAGTGCTTTTCTATATGGGCGATAGATGAGGAAGTTTATGTCTCACAACCTCCAGGGCTTTGAAGACCCGAATATCCTAACAAAGTCTACTGGTGGTAGTTAAAGCTTTGTATGGCTTGCATCAAGCACCAAGGAAATGGTATGAAACCTTAACTACTTATCTTCTTGCAAATGGGTTTCATAGAGGCGAGTGGATCAAACTTTGTTCATCAAGAAAGACAAGAATGATATCTTGATTGTCCAAGTATATGTTGATGATATCATTTTGGGTCTACAAAGACAGAGATGTGCAAAGATTTTGAGAAACCGATGAAAGAAGAATTTCGGATGAGTTCTATGGGTGAACTCACATTCTTTCTCGGGACTTCAAGTACTCCGGAAGCGAGTGTATTTTCATTAATCAAGATAAATATGTGGTGAGATACTAAGGAAGTTCAAGTTTACTGATGCAAAGTCATCCAGCACTCCTGCAGACAAGACTACACATCTACTTCTTAAGGAAAATAGTGGTGAAGCTGTTGATGTGCACATGTATAGGTCTATGATTGGTTCTTTGATGTATCTTACATCATCTAGACCAGATATTATGTTTGCTGTGTGTGCTTGTGCAAGGTTTCAAGTTACTCCCAAGTTCTCTCACTTGACTGTTGTGAAGAAGATTTTCAGATATCTTAAAGCATTTCCTACTCTGGGATTGTGGTACTCCAGAGATTCTCCTTTAGATCTGGTTACTTACTCAGATAGTGACTATGCTGGAGCTAGCTTAGATAGAAAATCTACAACTGGTGGATGTCAATTTCTTGGCAACAAAGTTAGTGTCATGGCGCTTCAAGAAACAAACAATGGTGGCTAATTCTTCAACCTGAAGCGAGTATATAGTGCGCAAGTTGTCGTGCTCAAGTTCTATGGCTTCAAAATCAACTTTTGGACTATGGGTACAATTTCATGAATACCATCATACATATTGACAATAGCGTACCATTTACATAATAAAGAATCTGCTCAACACACAAAGACCAAACATATTGAAATTAGACACCATTTCATTCGAGATTGCTATGAAAGGGACTAATTCAAGTTGTCAAAATTACACCGATGACAACTATGTTGATTTATTAACAAAAGGTCTTGATGTGGGAAGATTTCAATACTTGGTAACAAGTCTTGGAATACTAAATCCATAAATGTTTTCTGGTGTTGAGGGGAGGCTGTAGGGTAATGCAATTGTTGTATGAGTTTGTATATCAAGTTTTGATGAGTAGTTGGAGTTAAAAGGTGTATGTCTGAGATACACAACAAATGGTTATTGATTCACCATGTCTAATACACATAAGAATCAACTAGTCCAGAGCAAACGACTACTGGTAAATACTTGACAAATCCGTTTATGGTTGATAGTTTACCAAAAACTATATGGTTATCAACTCACCATATTCTTTATGATTAAGAGTTGGCTAGTCCATAGCAAACGGCTCATGGTAAAGACATATCAAATCCGTTGATAGTCGATAGTTTGCTAAAAACTATACCGGGAGCGCTCTTTTTTCTAATGCTTTTATTTTCCAACGCTCTTTGAGATATTTTTGTGAAAATTACCATCGCTAGTTCACAGCTTTCCACCGATGTTGTTAATTTTACCATTGTTGTTCTAGCCGTTACAACCGATTGTGTCAAGTAGTTTATTTTTACTAGCCGTTGAAAGTAACCATCGATAGTTATATATATAGGGTTAAAATTTTAAGTAAATTATCTTCTTTCTATATTATAACTACTTTCTAAAGATAATTTTACTTATGCATCAATTCTAAACCCTAACCCTATATATCTTTTTCTCTCAATTGGCTAATCATTACTTCAATTCTTCCGACATAATAATATTTTTCATCAAAAGTTTCTATGGCATCTTTGAAATTTGCGATGAGCACAACCTAGTGGCCTACTTACAAAGTCTAACAAGAAGAGTGGCCTGTTTTTCATCGATTGTGGACTTTCTTCATACCACTCATATAAGGTATGCATTGCTTTTAAAACCCACAATCTATATCTCTCAAATCAAACAGCTTTGGACTTACGCTCACCCACAACACTTGAGATTGGAGATACACATGAACCAATGGATGCTCTAAGAGCCACCGAGATGGGGTAACTATTGATGTTACCGAGGCATCTCGAGGAGAGTACTTCACTTGGATGATCTCAATGGTCTCATCACATTACCTATGTCCGAAATTCATGATACTTTTTCTTCCATGGGTATGATACCACTGACAAAAATGCTACTTTCAAAAAGAGTGGTTTTTGTCCCCAATGGAGATTTTTGATTCATACTTTGTTACATTGCCTTAGTCCTAAGAATACATCTTATGAGAAATTTAGTTAAACCATGGCTTATCCTTTGGTTTGTTTTGTCACTGATAAGATTTTCAACTGGTCCAACTATATTTTACAAGTATGAAAGGCAATGTCCGAGTAAAACCAAATTTTAATGTATCCAAGGTTTGTGCAAGTTAGCTTAATGAATTTCAACGCAACCTTATACTCATCGTTTATCAAATCGCTTGCCTAAAGCCTAAAGTTTTTCAAAATTTGAATAAAGATGGCAATATGATTTTTACACCTCTCCTACCCCAAATGCTTGCTAAAATCTCATCCGAACAAAACACACCCATAATTAATGTTCCCAACATTGATTATACCCCACCGCTTAAGAACCTATGAGAGAGGTCTAATCGACAACTCCTCTCATGACAACACAACAAGTTTCGAACCTTATGGTCTAGGAACAAGCGTGGTGGTTCTAGACTTCCACCTAGTCCTACTATGGAGGAATCGGACCTTTGCCCCATGATTCACCTCTCCCAACAGTAACACAGCTTGGAAATGCCGAGGCGTGGCAACCAACTGGAATTGATGGTTTTGTGTACCAAATTAGCAAAGCGGTTGAGTCTCTACAAAGGACTTGGCTCTTGTCATGAAGCAAATGCCAAGGATGTTCAACTCTTAAAGATGAGATTCGGACTTTAAAGGGAGAGATGCAGTTTGAAAAAGCACAAGCAAGCGCAAAGTTGGTGATTTCATCTTCATCCTCACCTTCCGATGGTGATTCACCGATCATGATTTGGGAAATTCTTCCAAACAGGGAGGAAAACAGTTCGACACCGAGGAGGACAATTGATTTTGAAGATGAAGGAGATACAAGTAAAGGAGCAAAGGAAGTCGAAACTCATGGAGAGCAACTCGAAGATCAAGACATTTTCCAAACGCAACCGATTTTACCATCGATTTTATTTCCACCACTGAGCCAAATATTGCCACCGCAAGTGAAGAATTTGATAAATTGAAGATGACAAGGGTCAAGCAGTTATGGAAGATGTACAACAACTCAAAGTAAGATTTCAAAGAAAAGACAAGTTCGATTGATCTTGATAGAGAACTTGCTAAGAAGATAGCGTAAGATCAAATTGTGAGAAAGTTCTTTGAAAAGAAAAGATTGAAAGAAATAGAAGTTGCAAGCTTTTGGAAGCTAAAAGATTGGATAAAATAGAAAATACCGATTCAATTTCCACCGCTCAACCTACAATTATGAAAGAGAAAGCTCTAGAGTTTAGTTATGTTCCTCTCAAGAAGATATTCGGTTTACGGTGACTAATAATCCGAAATCAAGAAAAAGGCAATTGACCTTGTTGTTGATGCATCCTTAATCGAGGAACAAAGAATGTTCGCTTGAAGGATTTTATTATAATGAAGAACAATCAAGCACTTGATAATGTGATTAATTCAAGAAAAAGGTTCGAAGAAACAAAGACAACCAACCAAGGCACAAATACTTGCATATATAAAGACTTATTGTTGTCATGTTGGTAATCGAAAAAGCATCAATTTAAAGGAATGCCCGATGATCAAGTTGAAAAGGCTTACTACGAATAAAACAAGATAAATCTTTTATTCCAATGGGTTCGAAGAAGAAGAAGAAGGTTTCCTAGATTGAAGAGAAAGGCCAAAGTAAGTGATTCTTAAACCATTAAGAAGACTAAGGTTGATGAAGATCATACAAAGTCTCTCGAGAAGGAGGTTCCTACCGAGAAGTACATCAAGAACAAATGAATGGAATGATTGTGATTGAAGATGAGATTTTTATCCGTAACCACCGCAAATTCGACATCCTATTATTGATTGGGAAGTTTACAATGCTAGAAATTTTGCTTCAATATATAAGATCACAAGGCTGGGAGGTGAAACTTCATCATTCATGACATTTGAAGATCTTATTAAAGCTTCTGATAGAGATGACCTTAATACACTATGGAAATTAGTTCAAGAAAGGTTTAATGTTCAAGATCTCAAAGATATAAAAGAGATGCAGTTATGGGTAAATCTTATAAGGCTTTTTGAACCAAATGCTGATGATGACTACTGGAAAACCTTATTCACATGTTTTGGTACTAAATGGTTTTATTATGATTCATGTGAAGTTCATCATGTCTCTACAAATAATGGAGAAGACTTTTTCATGTTTCTTGAGAAAGAATATCCACTCGAGTGGAGCTCTTACAAGAATGTTAAGCTTACACATAAGAGTCAATGAAGACAATGTGAAGGTCGAGCATTGCTACAAAGGCTTCAAGATCAATGATCAAGAGCTATACAAAAGTTAAGAGAAAAGAAGTGAAGTATTTGATTGAATTCCCCAAATCCTTGAAGTTAATGCATATTGAAGAAACTTATGGATTTGCAGAGAAATCATAAGTTTAGGGGAGGATTGTTGGGAATAATCTGTTACCACGGATAGTTGTGGTTTACACTGCATGGATTAATACTAGCAGTGGAAACGTATTCCCACCGCAAGTTCTTCATTACCACTGCTATCAGTTTATGATAAGGTTAAACGCGTCTAGATAAGTATAGAATAGATCTTGTGTATATTCTATTATGTTAGCTTTATACTTATCTTGTAAAGGACTCCTTGTTGTATAAAAGGAGATCCTAGGTCATTGTCTTAGGTACACATATAACATTACAATATTACCTACGAAAGCTTCAAGGTGTAACCCTAGTGATAAGTTAAGATCACTCATATTATTCATTAATAATATTGGAGCTTGAGTTTTGTGTTAACTTGTGTTTATTCTCATACATCATATAATTCATCTTCTAAGTATTACTTAAGTAAATTCCGCTTGCTTGATAATATCATACAAAATATCATTGACACAAGGAGAGTGTCCAGATCCATCACGAAGTGATAGAGGAGGTGAATATGTGTCTCCATTTGCGATCTATATGCGAAACATGGAATTAGACACGAGTTCACCGCTCCCTATTCACCTCAAAGATAACGGTATTGCCTAAAGGAAGAACCGTACCTTGAAAGAAATGGTTAATTCCATGTTGATAAGTTCGGTCTAAGCCGGGACATGTGGGGAAGCCATTCTAACGGCTACTTATCTTTTAAATAAGATACCTCGTAAAGAAAAGAAGATACCCTTATGAATTATGGATGGGAAGAAAACCATCATATCAAGATTTACAGTGTGGGGTGTCTAGCAAAGGTAGCTATATCGACTCCCAAGGACCAAAAGATTGGACCTAAATGCATGGATTGTATATTCATCGGATATGCTAAGAATAGCAGTGCTTATCGTTTCATTGTACATGATTCGAAAAATCCGGATATACAAAAGGGTACATTAATGGAATCAAGGAATGCTTCATTCTTTGAAACTATATTTCCTTGTTTAACGAAGGAAACTGGAAATTCATCTAGAATAGATGAAGAAGTTGTCCAAGATAAGAGACAACGAGATGATAATGATCTCCAAGATGAGAGACAAGATCAAACTGAGGAAGAAGAAGTTGAACCTAGAAGAAGCAAAAGGGTAAGAACCGAGAAATCATTTGGACCCAATTTTGTTTCTTTTATGGTTGAAAACGAACCTACTTCATACCGAGAAGCGGTTACTTCCTCAGATGGGTCTCAATGGAAAGAAGCCATTAAAAGTGAAATAGATTCTATTTTACAAAACCATACTTGGGAGCTCGTGGATTTACCTCCTGGTTGTAAACCACTAGGCTATAAATGGATCTTCAAGAAGAAGATGAAAGCCGATGGCACCATTGACAAGTATAAAGCAAGATTAGTAATCAAAGGATTTAGACAACGAGAAGGTCTTGATTACTTTGATACATATTCGTCTATTACGCGAATAACCTCGATTAGGATGATACTTGCTATTGCCGCTTTAAGAAATTTGGAAGTTCACCAAATGGATGTGAAAACGGCATTTCTAAACGGAGATTTAGAAGAAGAAATCTACATGAACCAACCCTAGGGTTTCATGGCTCCTGGACAAGAGAACAAAGTTTGTAGGCTTGTTAAGTCATTATATGGCTTAAAGCAAGCTCCCAAACAATGGCATCAAAAATTTGACCACGCCATGCTAGAGAGTGGATTCAAAATTAATGAATACGACAAATGTGTTTATGTCAAAGACACAAATAATGGATATGTAATCTTGTGTTTATATGTTGATGATATGCTTATCGCTTGGCGAACGACAAGATGATCAAATCTACTAAAGATATGTTGAAATCAAAGTTTGACATGAAGGATATGGGTTTGGTGATGTGATCCTTGAATAAAGATCATACGAACTCAAAATGGACTTGTGTTAAGTCAAGCACATTATGTGGACAAAATTTTAATACTCATAATGCGGGATTCCGCCTAGCTAGAACTCCAATTGACACCAAGAAGCATCTATCTAAAATAGAGGCTTAGGTGTTGCCCAATTAGAGTATTCAAGAATTATTGGCATGTTAATGTACTTAATGACAGTACCCGACGACTTAGCATATCTTGTTAGCGAGCTAAGTAGGTATACTAGTAACCCAAGCTATGCACATTGGGCGCCTATGACTAGGGTACTTCACTATTTGAGATCTGATCGCGATTATGGATCGCATTATGATCGATATCCACCGTTATCGAAGGATACAGATGATGCAAATTGGATATCCGACATAAAGGATTCTAGATCGACTAGTGGATATGTGTTTACACTAGGAGGAGCGACTATATCTTGGAAGTCTTCCAAGAAAACTGTTATAGCTAAGTCCACGATGGAATCAGAATTTATCGCGTTAGATAAATGCGGACAAGAGGCGGAATAGCTACGTCAATTCGTAGAGGACATACAAAGGTGGCCTAAAACGGTAATGGCCATTAGTATACATTGTGATAGTCAATCGACAATTGGCAGAGCTCATAGCATAACGTATAATGGAAAGTCCAAACATATCCGTCGTCGACATAATTCGATACGACAACTACTCTCAACAGGAGTTATCTCAATTGACTATGTGAAGTCAAAGGATAACATCACGGATCTGCTTACGAAAGGCTTAAGCAGAGAGTTAGTTAGTAAGTCGTCTAAAGGAATGAGACTAAAGCCCTTGAAGGAATGAGTTTCTATGAAGGAAAACCTAACCCAGTTGACTGGAGATCCCAAGATCTGGGTTCAATAGGACAACCTAATCATAGAAATATGGGGGGAGTTACTAAATATTGTAACTTTCCTAGTCCATTCCTATCACAAATGTGACTTGTTGAGAGGTTAAACATATGGCTTTAATGATTCAGGATGAAATCATCAAGCATAATGATTCAAGATGAAATCACAAAACATATGTTTTAATGATTCAAGATGAAATCACCTATGTGAGAGAGAAGTGGGGTCGCTCAAGGGAAATGTGGGGCGCAATTCCTAAGAGCTCTTGCAGAACTGTGCTAGTGTTCATGACCATAACGAACATGACTATGAGGACTTGACATTGTCAGGGAGAGTCTTGTGTGATGTGTAATGTCGTCTACGTAAATGGATAATGAGTTCAAGGACATCGCATCTACTCAGATCTAGGAGACTAAGTGCATCTCACAAGGGAAGGTTCAAAGGGTTACACCTACCTATCCTATGCAAGACTTAACCGCAGAAATTTGACTAAAACTTTCGTGTGTTTTCGACCGATTTCCATTCATGTGGGGGATTGTTGGAAAATGAGTTTTGCAAAATGAGTTTTTGCAAATTTTGGACACTATTTAATATATGTATATGTTATATATATTTATATTTCTTGGTAGCTTTGCGTTCTCCTTGACGAGAGCTTCGCAACGAGCTAAAGTATGTCCAAAATGGACTTGAAATGAATGAGATATCGTGTCTCTAAGTGAGGCACTTGAAACATAAAAAATTGGAAAAGAGGATGTATCCCCCATCGCCCAAAACAAGAAGTGAATGCTTGTTTATAAGGAAATCATAGTATTGGCTATCAAATTCCTTTAGGTTGGTTATGCTCCCACTCCTACGTGCTAGTGGGGGTGCGTAAATGGGATTTCCAGGCCAAAATGGGTTCGAAGCTTCTGAACTCATGCAAGCCCGCGCGACCTGCGGACACCAATGCAGCTCCGAAGCCTCGCATGCGTGCGTATCTTTTTTCCAGAATTTTCTGTAAATCTATTTATGGAATAGATTTTAAACTGGTTAGCAGAGTTTACAGAAAATATTTTGTGTAAATAAAAGATATGCATATTACGTTTATAATTTAACAGATTTTTGCATATCAGTTAATATTGGCAGATATGTTGTCTTGGTGAACAAGATAGGTTTAGCATATCTATTAAACGTCTCCTCATTCAGTTTTTGGCATAGAAAAACGTAGCTCCACCGCAATGATTTCCAAAGAACCTTCTCGATCGAAACGCACAACCTTTCCGTGAATTTTCGAGCAAGTTTGTCGGTCCGATCCGCAACAAGATTGAACGTTGTACCGGGAAGCAGACGGCGAATCTGTTTTAAGGGAATCGTGTTAAACACGAGCACAGTTCACGACCTTTCTTGCTTTCTTTTATATATATCGTTATAGAGTCTGTCTTCTGCTTCTACCCCATTCTGTCTGCTGTTTTATTATTTCTGTTCGTTATTTATTTATTGTTATGATAATCTGATTTTCATTAATAAAAGTGTACACCGTTTCCCACAATTTATACATGAACTGAGATAGCTTATTACTTATGAACAAATATCAATTTCCGAGAGTTTAACGACCCTAAGTTTTTGTAATTTAGGCTACTTAGTCAAAAAAAGTTTTTAATAATGTTAAAGATTATTGTTAACAATATGAAGTAGAGCCTAAGTTTTTATAATTTACGCTTTTTAGTCAATAAACGATTTTAATAACGTTAAAGATTATTGTTAACAATATGAAGTAGACCCTAAGTTTTTATAATTTACGCTTCTTAGTCAATAAAAGTTTTTAATAACGTTAAACATTATTGTTAACAATATGAAATAAGGTATCAAAGTTTTTAAACTAAACCAACCATAACTTTCTATACACAAGTAAAAAATAGTGAAAAATTATTATACAATCTTAAAATATACTTGAAACCAAATAACATTGTCAATAACCCAATTAAACATTTGTGATTTTTGTTTCCATCAAATGGAATAATTAACATTTATTGTCAAGTTGGATGGGATAACAATTTGGATAAGTTTATCTTTGGATGGGCCAAAAGCACAAATAAGAAATCTATGTACATGACATTAGTAACCAAGGGTGCGTTTGGTACCCTACTTTGGAGTAGGGTTTGACTTGATTTGACATTTATAAAGTGTTTGTTTGCAATCTTGGGGTTATAAAATGGGAGTGAACCCCACCAATATGGGCATACACAATTCATGTGGAATGTGCATACTTTTTGCTACAACCCTACTAACTCAATTTTTTTTATCTTATTTTATTTTTGTTTCTTGCTTTTTTATTCTTCCTATTTGATATTTTAACAAAATTAGGACCCACTCTATTATATTTTATTATTTATTATTAACTTATAATTTTATAATATATTTTTTTCTCATAACTCAAATCCAAATCATAATCTTAATCCAAATTTAAATCCAAATCTAAATCCAAATCCTAAAACCACCTACAAACCAAACAGACCCTAAGATCTTTCTTGGGTGTGCCTTGGCCAACCCTAGCTATAACAGCTCCGTTTCTATACCGATATCAAAATCATAGCTTCTCGGGTTTTGATGGGCACGAAACCCATGCATCTTGTTATGTAGGTTCTTAGTTGAAACTGAAAGGATACCCTAGCTAGTAAATCATTGTTTTCGACTTTTCACCTTTACACATACCCACATCCGTTGAGGTAAAGAAACATGATATGCAATAATAACATGTATGACACCACATCATATAACAACAACTAATTAACTGAAAATATATAAGCATAACATACCTCTTGCAATTGGTTTGATCTCTTCAACAAAGATGATAAAAGTGGTTTAACGAGTTATCCCTTACCTTTTTACAACTCAAACCAATATGGTGTAAGAATAGTGTCTTACCACCACATTCTTGTACACATGAATCAACCACAAATCAAGTGATTGCTAGATCAAACAAAAACCAAAACACCCTTGTGAAAGGGGCAGCCAAATAAAATGCAAGAGAGGGAGAATGAAAGATCTACGGTTAATTAGGTGCACAAAAGTTAACCTAAAACATTAATCCTAAGTGATGGGTTCCATCGGGGTTTTAAATTTGTATGCAAGAATTACCGGTTAACTAGGAACACATTCGGGCAAGTATACCCTAGTCAAGTTGTAGTATAGTATATGGTAAATCAAGGTCGTCCCAAGAGACTTGGTTGCACTACAAGTGTCGTTTGTTTGTTTGTAACAAGTTGATGGTTATGATTGTCACGGATCAAACCAACAAGAAAAGCAATATAAGAACAAGCAAGTATCAAGACATTCATCATTATTCCAATCAAACACAAAATATCAATAATCATATCAATAACAAACATCGTTAAATATAAAAGTAACAAGGTTTACCCAAAGTATGAATTACAATAGGCAAAGATGAAGGATTATAGCAACCTTCAAGCCTCCAATCAACTACAATAGTTCTACCAAGCCGGAAAATGATATCCAAACGCCTTCAAAAACCCTTGAGGACACTACACGAATTTGGCAGAGGTTTGTGGTCTTTTGGGGAAGATAAGTTGGTGGAAATTTGTCCTTAAGGGTGGAGGCTTGAATTTCACACAAGTTGGGATAGGATAATTAGTGGAAATTCGTCCTTTAAGGGTGGAGGATCAAATTTCACACCTTTGGTGAAGGTAAGTTGAGAGAGGGATGTTGTTTTAGGTGGAAATTCATCCTTAAGGGTGGAGGATCGAATTTCACACCTAGAGATGGAGTGGTGGGTGAAATGGATGAGAAGGATGGAGAAGGGATGATAAAATGAGGTTGCAAAGGCCTCTATTTATACTACTTCCAAGGCTTAGGGTATTAAATGTATTTCTTGGTCACCAAGGAGATTAGAGGGGACTAGAATACATGTAGGAAAGGACTAGAATCGTTTGGAACATGATTGGAAATTTCTAGGACTCTTATTGATGAAGAAATGGCAGAAACAGGCCCTCCAACCGAATCGGTTGGGCTCCAACCGTTTCGGTTGGTCTTCTTGACTACTCTCCAACTGGATCCGATTGCGGGCCCTGACCGAACGGTTGGAGCAAGTTGACAAAAAATCATAAGCACGAAAGTTGTATATCTTTCTCTTAGATTTCCGTGGCCGCAAACCGGGGGTTAAACGGAGTCCGTATGCAAAAGTTATGGCCAAAATGATGAAGGCGTATCGGGAACAACGAGTCTTCCAATATGTCTTCGTTTTAGCTTCTTTTCTTCATTTATTTCTCGTTTCCCTTCTTGAACTTTATTCTTGAGTCTTTGGACTACTAACTTGATGACTTTATCTTCTCGAGTATACTTCACAAGTCTTGCTTTTGTCGGGAATTCTTCGTATATGGAGAAATCTTCAGATTTTACTTCTTTTTCTGTCTTTTCTCCACTTTCCGTACTTGGCTACAAATGAACTAGCAAACACACTTTTATGCGATTAAGTAACAAAATCATATGATTATAACCAAATAATACACATAAAAGCACGGATAACGCTACTAAAAACATGCACAATTTGAGCGTTATCAAATTCCCCCACACTTAAACTTTGCTTGCCCTCAAGAAAATCTAAGAAAAGAAAATTCAAACTACATACCTAAATGACAAAACGAAAAGAAAAATAAAAATGAATATTTTGGGTTTTTTTTTTTTTTTTTAAATGACAAACATAAAAATAAGCGAAAAATGAGCGCGAACTCCCCCACACTTAAGGTTTTGCTTGCCCTCAAGCAAATCTAGAAATTAAGAAAAATAAATAACCCACATGGTGCATGAAATATGATTAGAAAAATATGATGCAAATATACCAAGTACAAGATATGATTCATCGTTTTAAGCTTCTATAGTGAAAAACTGAGATGTATGACAATACCCCATGGATTCTCTCGCTTGATAACATGGCTAAGCACCTCACGAAAAGGAACAGATGTATAACTCACTCAACACTCAATTTTTTAAATGATGGATAGTATTTAGGAATAGTACACTCATATTGCTCAGTCATGATCTAAATATTATCATAGGCTTGTACAAGAAACAAAACTCCACCGACGTGGCGTAAGCACCAAGTGTAAACATCGAGGGCTTTTATTCGGGTTAGCCTTAACGGTTTATCTAGGCTTATGTTCAAACATTACATACAAGAATATAATAGATCGCTGGCACGAATTCTTGATTAAGTCAAACAACGGATGGTCACTAGAGTATACCTTGGATCGCTGGCGCGTTATTCGCATAACGGATGGTCACCAAAAATATGCACTAGATCGCTGGCGCGTCATTCGATCCTTCAAGAACCGGATGGTCACTAAAAATATTCACGCACTTCATATTTTCACAAAGCCAAAAGGGAAGGGATAAGGCATGGGAATATTGATGAAATTGGTGTTAAAAAGAAAAATAAAGTCAAGTTTAATATCCATGCTGCTAGTTACCGAACAATCCGCAAACCCAAAAATGATTATAGTTACAATCTTCTCTTCTTCACATATCGATCACCAAATATATATATCACGTCTTATCATATTGGCTAATCGATAACTCAAACATACATTATCTTCCTAATAATAAAGCACATTGGCTATAATTGTCATCAGATATATTTTTTTTCTTTTTTTTTCGACGACTTTTTTTTTCGACGACCTTTTTTCACATTTTTTTTCTTCACATACATCACATCTCCCCCACACTTCGTATAAGCATCACCACAAAAATACAAATAAGAAGTATGCATCCTTCGTCTTTGTCGGAATGGCACACACGAATGGAAAAATGTGGCTAACTCATAATCATCAAAAATAATCCAACAACCAAGCAACTAGCAACCAACCATTTAGACATTGACAAAAGGTAGGCTAAGGTTTAAAGTGTAAAATCTTTTTTGTATTTTTCTGGATTTAACAAAAAGAAAGGGATAGCTCGGAGGGTGTACTAAGGGTATCTAGCGCTAAGAAATGGGTCCATATAAGGGCGGTTAACTAACCGATGTGGTTATCTAATATATCATTAGATGTAAGTGGAAGGCCATTTGGTTTTATTCCTAAGGGTGCCTCTTTATCACACGAACACACTTATATCACACGAATGCGATCTTACTGCGGTCTGGTAATGATTTACAAGTACAAGTTCTAGAATAAATAAAATCACCGGTACACTCATAGCAAAAGATCCAAGCATAAAAGATGCACGCTATATGAAACAGGCTCAAATCCTCACAAATTAGTGGAAGGTGCTATAAAATGTGCTAGCAAATGTTATCGATCCCAAAATGGATTGCAATATTAATCGGGACACATCTCAAGTTTTTCAAAATTACCGATTTCACCAGTGGGTTGATCCAGTTATTCTAATATATTAACCTATACGCGTGAAAACAACTAGATCATGAGGGCAAACAAGTTCACAAATTTAAAAAAAAACAGGCCCAAAAATTTGGAATCTAAAAACTAGTTTCGCTTTTCACAATAATATTTTCCCCCTACACTTAAGTTAAGCATTGAGTCAATATGAAAAATAAACTTCAAAGCATGTAAAATAGGGAAAATAAAATAAACAAGCTGAGAGAAACAAAACTTCCCGGGCCGAAGAAATCGCGATCGAACTCCATATGATAAAATGCTACGCATAAGCTAGCATAAGCTTGTGAGAACAATCGATTTCAAATCCAAGCATCCTCCTCCATCACCTGCTGAAATTATTCAAACAAAACAAAACAAACAAAACACACAAAATGCAAGTAATAATAAACACTATTAGCATGTAACACCCCACACATAAAAATTTTCAAGTTTTGAAAAGATTTATGCAAAAAGGGTGTTCATGTTTATTTAAAACAAACAAACAATTAAAAGCACGGGCTGCCTCCCGAGAATCGCTTAATTTATTAATGAGTCATTAGCTAGACTCTTCCCCGGGTTAGGATACTTTGGCAATACGGTTCAAATGGGGAATTTCAGTTCTTAAACGTTGAGGGTATGGGATCTTTGGTTTGTACTCCACAATGGATGGGAATACATTTGATTCTTTTGGTTTGACCAAGTGAAAGTCCCTCTTCGTTATCTTGAACGTTTGGTCGATTTCATTAGAAATGACGGCGGGTGGAGGATCCTTTTGATTTTTCAAAGGGTCATTGGACTTTCCACTCCCAGTGAATACGGCATCCACATTCTCAAGGTGAGTTGTAGGAAGTGGGTCAGTCCTACCGTTTTGTCTTAAAGAAACCGGATTTTGTGGCTTAGACCATTTGTCTATCTTTCTTCCTAATTCTCCATTCCATTTGCCTCCAATTTCGTTGAAATTCTTATCACCAACATGTTTTTCAGAACTTTGTAATTGAGTGGTTGGGATATGCATGGTGCAATCCTCAAGAAAAGGTGACACGGTTGGTGAGTTAGACATGATTTGGTTCGGATTTGGCGTGGTTGGGATATGCTCAGTCTCGTCATCTTCGATAAATTCAACATCACCTTTATCATCCTCGCTTTGAATCGAGGTGGTTTGTAGACAAATTCATGTCTCGAGTTGGTATTTGTCTTTGTAAGGAAGAGATTCAACATGATGGACTTCCTGCTCCTCACTTAATCTTTCTACCCTCCTCTCCAAGTCTTGGATTATCGCCAGGGTTCCTTCTTCCTTGATCGACTTTACGCTCCAATTCAACCAACGGGTTCGTTATATTCTCATTGGCTTTCGTTTGATCGCCATCCACACTCTCATCATCTCCTCCGGTGAGGTTTTAAGTGATTTGTAATGTTGTGATGGATGTGGTATTGTATTCCATGGCTGATATCGAGGATGGGTTGTGGTTTGGAAAGGAGTACGAATTTCTGAGATTCTGATCATGATATTTTTTGTGATATCCTTCATGTTGGAGTTGGTTTTCTTCCATGGGATCACACATCGGCATGTCATTCTCTGCATCATGGTTTGAAGCATGGTCATTATTTCGCAGCTCCATCATCTCCCTCCGTATGCTTATGAATTGGGCATCAATGTTTGTAGAGAGAGCTTCCAATTTCTCGATCAATGAGGCATGATCGGTATTGATGTTGCTTCCACCGGTGGAAACAACGGTTTTTGGATTGGAGTGGATCATAGAATTTTCCGAGAGATCGAGATTGAGTTGGACCTTGTCCTCGAGGGTTTTGAAAGCTTCATTTGGAGTTTTATAGAGGAAGATTCCTCCAGAGTCTAGAATTCCTTGAGTTGGATCGTCTAAACCATGATACAATATTTGAATTATCGCTCCTTTGGTTAGATCGTGTCCATGACAAGTGCGAAGCATATCTTTCATGCTAAGCCAAGCGTCAATGAGATTTTCATGATCGATTTGGTGAAAATTATGAATGTCATTTAGGAGACGTTTAAACTTAGTGGGAGAATAGTATCGGCTAATAAAAGCTTCTCTCATCTCATCCCATGTAGTAATCATTCCTTCACTTAGTTCGTTCAACCAAGTCTTGGCTTCACCGGTTAATGAGAAAAGAAAAGTACTCAATTTAACCACTTCCTCTTGATTTTCACCATATTGGAATAGGCTACTAATCTCAAGAAAGTTGGCTATGTGTCGGTGAGGATCGTACCGGATTCTCCCATCAAATTGATTCTCCCGAATCATTTGCATGTGGGTACCCTTGATATGAAAATTGTTGGGAAAAGGGCGTTGAATAACAGCGGAACTAGGTGTTGGTGCAACGGTCCTAGTGCTTGACCACATGGGTTGGTCATCGGGATCAATGACGATTATGGTAGGGGAATCGGGTGGAGTTTCGACTTTCTCTTCGAATATGTCGATTACGACAAAAAGTTCTTCGATGAACGGTTGTTTCGGATAAGGTTTAGGTTTAGTCCTCTCTTTGATTTTACGTTTAAGCTCGTAGAGTGGACTAACGAGTTGATCTCTCCAAGAGTGTGAGTTTATAAAAACCCAAAGCGTTTCACAAAATATTTTAAAAAGCAAAAATAAAAAGATAAAAAAAATGAAAATGAACATGAAGAAAAATCTTTTTGTATTTTTTTTTAGAAAAATGACTTGAAAGAAATTAACTAAATAACTCTAAGACCCTTTTTTTTACTTTTATTTAAAAAGAAAACTAGTTATGATATTTTTTTTCTTTTCCCAAGGGTTCTCGGTAGCTCAATTGAAACGCACAAAGAAGCGGAGAAGGTGTCATGAAGCATATTAAAACGAAACTTCTTTAGGGAATCGGGGAGACCGCTTTAAACCTCTCACACGTTTGTTTCCAATGGGTGAGCCTTACTTTCGAGGGAATTAAAAAGAATATATTAAATAATCTACCAAACAAACAAACAAGGAAAAACACAAATAAGAACAAGACTAAACAAAGCTTGAACTAAAAGTTAAACAAAAATTGAAAAGAAAAAAAATGGTTCTTTTTTGGACAGAATGGTTCAGCCGATCGGCTGGGCTTCCAGCCGATCCGGTTGGATTTGGTTTCGAGGTCTAGCCGAATCGGTTATGGGACCGTACCGATCGGTTGGACGAACTGATGAGAAAATGATTTTTTTTTCGCAAGCAAAGACGACACAACGAGGGAATGATTAAAGCACAGATTCAAAGCACACAAAAACACAAACAAATCCCCGGCAGCAGCGCCAAAAACTTGATGGGCTCCATCGGGGTTTTAAAACCGGTTAACTAGGAACACATTCGGGCAAGTATACCCTAGTCAAGTTGTAGTATAGTATATGGTAAATCAAGGTCGTCCCAAGAGACTTGGTTGCACTACAAGTGTCGTTTGTTTGTTTAAGCAAGTAACAAGTTGATGGTTATGATTGTCACGGATCAAACCAACAAGAAAAGCAATATAAGAACAAGCAAGTATCAAGACATTCATCATTATTCCAATCAAACACAAAATCTCAATAATCATATCAATAACAAACATCGTTAAATATAAAAGTAACAAGGTTTACCCAAAGTATGAATTACAATAGGCAAAGATGAAGGATTATAGCAACCTTCAAGCCTCCAATCAACTACAATAGTTCTACCAAGCCGGAAAATGATATCCAAACGCCTTGAGCATACTACACGAATTTGGCAGAGGTTTGTGGTCTTTTGGGGAAGATAAGTTGGTGGAATATCGTTCTTAAGGGTGGAGGCTTGAATTTCACACAAGTTGGGATAGGATAGTTAGTGGAAATCCGTCCTTTAAGGGTGGAGGATCGAATTTCACACCTTTGGTGAAGGTAAGTTGAGAGAGGGATGTTTTTTTAGGTGGAAATTCGTCCTTAAGGGTGGAGGATCGAATTTCACACCTAGAGATGGAGTGGTGGGTGAAAGGGATGAGAAGGATGGAGAAGGGATGATGAAATAAGGTTGCAAAGGCCTCTATTTATACTACTTCCAAGGCTTAGGGTATTAAATGTATTTCTTGGTCACCAAGGAGATTAGAAGGGACTAGAATACATGTAGGAAAGGACTAGAATCGTTTGGAACATGATTGGAACTTGCTAGGACTCTTATTGATGAAGAAATGGCAGAAACAGGCCCTCCAACCGAATCGGTTGGGCTCCAACCGTTTCGGTTGGTCTTCTTGACTACTCTCCAACCGGATCCGGTTGCGAGGCCCGACCGAGCGGTTGGAGCAAGTTGACAAAATATCATAAACACTAAAGTTGTAGATCTTTCTCTTATATTTCCGTGGCCGCAAACCGGGGGTTAAACGGAGTCCGTATGAAAAAGTTATGGCCAAAATGGTGAAGGTGTGTCTAGAACAACGAGTCTTCCAATATGTCTTCGTTTTAGCTTCTTTTCTTCATTTCTTTCTCGTTTCCCTTCTTGAACTTTATTCTTGAGTATTTGGACCACTAACTTGATGACTTTATCTTCTCGAGTATACTTCACAAGTCTTGCTTTTGTCGGGAATTCTTCGTATATGGAGAAATCTGCGTATTTTACTTCTTTTTCCGTCTTTTTCTCCACTTTCCTGTACTTGGCTACAAATGAACTAGCAAACACACTTTTGTACGATTAAGTAACAAAATCATATGATTATAACCAAATAATACACATAAAAGCACGGATAACGCTACTAAAAACATGCATAATTTGAGCGTTATCACTAAGCCTTGCTTATATATTGAGTACAATAGCTTAGAGGAAAAGTTAGGGTTTGGGTTAGAAACCCCCTAGGCCGGCCACCATAGACAAGCAAAGGGGACACTCGTATCTTTCCCTTATTTAAGATATTCTCAATATATTTCCCTCTTTTTACATTTAACGGTCGTTAGTCATTTCCGTTAAATACTTAACGATCGTTAGTCGAGGTTTGTGTAATAATTAATCGTAAACATTATACATTAATTATTTAACTTGATTCTCATTCGCTAATGTGTGCAATCCCGTGCTCACGAGTTCGAATATGGACATGCACGGTTTTATAAATATATACATATTCCAACAGCTCCCACTTGGATATGTTTACAAAACGTGTAATGACATTGGTTAGCGTCTAGCAACACGCCAATGCCCTCGGTACAACTCGTGTAATGGTTTTCTGGAGAAAAACCGTTTTGATGATTCATCATCATATTCATCAGTGTGTTTCTAATACCATGTTAATAAGAATATGGATCTCACTCATTTCTTATTAACTATTCTGTTTCTCGTTTTATATGATTGATCAAGATTACCAATTCTTCTGAACATATTCCAAAAGACCTTGAGCATGGCCATGCAAACATCTTGACAACCCTACGAGGGGCCCAGCAGTATTATACTTCAAAATTAATTTGAATGAAACAAATCCCGTTTTGACTACGAGCAGAATTCATAAATTTTGCAACACTTCTGAAAACAACCCTTATAACTACTAGTTACGTATAGCGTTAGATTACTTCACAGAAATGCACTACATCCATGACATTTCTCTGGTATCTAAAGTCTGAGGATAAATATTCATGATGCACTTAATGACAAAGATCCATAAAATACCATCATGTGGTTGGGATAAGTCTTATATTCATTCCATTGAATATCATATGAAATTAGTCATGCTACGCATCAATATACTTTCAAGTATATCCTATCTAAAACTCAGATTTGTCTTAGTTCAATATCATTCCCATGTTATTGATCGACAACGGACTATTTATAATAACTTAAGTTATTCAAGGATTTAAACATGCAAATACAGGACACAATATTATAAATGAAATTAAACGTATAAAGTACTTTAATTCATTATAAATAATAATTGTTTAACATCCTTTATCTAAATACTAAATAGATCAATGCATGATAATATTAGTTAATGAATTTTGCCACAAGTCATGAGAATCATACTTGTCGACAAGGCATAATTGCAACTAACTTTGATCTATAGGAATTTTAGAATACTTATTTCAAGAATTCAATAAGTGAATTTATTGTATGTGTTTACACATATCTTGATATTGTCATAACATTCATAAGGTGCGTGACAACATGAACCAACCTTTTATGACAATCATCTTTCAAAACTTTAAAGTTTAAAGTATTCTTTATTCTTTAATGTATAGTGCAACTATGCTCTTAGTTGAGCATAACTAGTCAACACGATCATTATCAAGGATACTATGACTAGAATTGAGTGTCGTCTCAATTATACCATCATCATTGTGTACAACAATATGCTCTTTAAACATCCGTAAACTTTAAATATTATTTGTTTGGTGCCATTCAAACTTCAAGTTTGTTGACTATGACAATTAGACAACATTTGTTGTATAGAATCTGGGAGCAACTCCAGGCTGAGGAATGCAATTCTAAATCCAAACATAAATATTACAATGTTATTAAATCATCTTGTAATCAATCATGATACAACAACCTTATACAAAACATGATGTACATGATGAATCTTCAAGTTAGACTTTAAGATCTCATTCATAATCTATCTTGTCAAAGATATATATTCATCATGTTCTATTAGACTCATTTATTTACCGCATATGTTTATAATAATAAACATATATTCCAAGGCTGTATTTCTTATTTCCAAATCTTACAAGCGAAGTTTCATTCCCACTAAAACTTAACATTTAACTTAGATGGAATGTAACTGTCCATATGTCATACAACATATAAGATTTTAATAAACATCATACTCCCACTAGCTTTCAGGAATACTTATGAGTTATCTTATTTTAATTATTAAATCAAAACTTGAATTTAATATTAAACATAAGAGTCATCTCCTAGATGCATGCATATATCCATTCATGGATTCTTGCAGTTTGTACATATTCAAAGATTATTTGAATTCATAAAACTACTTTGTATTACTTATCGTCCTCGCAAAAGTAATTCCACAACAAAGAGTTTTGATATTCATCGTCAAAATTTCATATCATTGAAACTAAGTATGACAATTATAATCTTTATACTTTTATTTAATGTATCTAGAGAAGAATATTCAATCATAGCTAATTGCTTAAGTATGATTAATATTATTGTCACTAGACATGCATTAAATATGTGTACAATATTGTCCATATGATTTCTACATAAAGATTTAAACCACTAGGGTTTTCATCCTTTTAAGAAACTCATTTTCATTAAGATAAACCAAGTATCTAAAGTTGATTATCTTTATAAACAACATCTCTACATTCATAGTATGATTGATTTACCACAATTCAACATTTGGTAAATTCATCATTATGATTAACAGCTTACCATGATCCTCAGAACTCATATTCCTCAAAGATATTAAATATCCGAGATATCCTTACGGATCTATGAATGACAATTCCATCATATTGAGGTCTATCATTTACATGTTTAGCCTCATCATGATATTTGCTAGTGCATTTTAGAAGATTATGTATTTTGTAATTTAATCTTTCAAGATCTAAACAAAACTCCCACTTGCCTTTAATAATTTAAAGATTACCTTTAAATAGTTTAGCAAGTAGAGCAACAATAAATTGTTCTCTTTTGGGATATTACAAAAAAAAAACATTTACGCTTCTAACATTAGTTTGTTACAACCAACTTTACAAGTAGTTTAACAAATTCATAACTTCATTATAAGACTTAATATGATTAATCACATTCCATAAAAAGATAGTGTCTTATTAATCTTCTAGGTTGGAGTCTTATTGAGTATATTCAATTTATACTCAATCTACTAACCTTGATAACTTTTGGAAGAAACTATAGTTATCTTGAATCAAACAGTGCCAATACATTTTGATTCTTCTAACTGAACATACCATAAAACTATGGTATTTCATTAGAATTAATATTGTAAGATAATCTAACAATATTTAAGATAACCATCTACTCTTTGGCTTACCTATTTACCAACAAAGTAAAACTTAATGGTACAATAGAATTACCAAGTTAATTGCATGCAATATAACACAAGTATTCTTGACTAAATCAAAAGACATAAGAGTTATAATCCCACTATACGTTATAAGTCATTGATCAACTCAATGACTTTATGCATATGTCTTAAAAGATAGCAAGTTAATGTCTTACTTTATATTGTAAGTATTGTATTTAAAAGACTCCATGTTTGTGACTTTACAAAGAAATCATAAACATGTATAATTAAAGTAATTATGAACACCACCTGGGGTTTCAATTAATAATTTCAAGTTAATATTTACTACATATATTTAAGTCATTCAATGAATACATAAATACCTAAAATCAAAGTAGTATTAGAATACTTCATTTAATTATATCATTCAATGAAATGTTCAACGTAAGAAACTGCAAAATCATTCATGCTCGTTCTCACGACACGTGAATATTTTACCTTGGGCTACAATCTAGTTCACGTTCTCACGTAACGTTAATTGTATCTACAAGTGTTTCTTAAATATTGAATGACATAAATATTTAAAATAAAGTAGTCTTTGTTATCATCTTGACACATGTTCTTAATAGGGCAATCATACACATTTAAATGTATAATTCATATTAGAACGTTACTCTCTTACCTTGCGGTCAAGAGAATCCATTAAATCATATTTATATGTGTTGTACCTTGCACACAATAAAGATCTCTCCCACTTGTGCATTGTACAACATCATGTAGCAGATAAACAACATGACACACATTTGTTTATTTGATTAATATGATTTGTGTCATAGATATAACAAGTAGATGTAGTACTATATTGTTTAGTAAGGAAACGTACATGACTATCCATAAAAATATAAGTTCTTACAATTGGAAAGTAATTATCTACATGATATTCAAGAGATAATTTGGATTACTACACAGCAAATAAGGCTTGTAGCTGCCACGGAATTAGAAATCATTTCAACAACTTCTTATTCAGTAATGCAACACAATGCTCCCACTGAATTTGACAACATTGTAAGTGTTTCATAACCAGTGAAAACAAGATGCTTGGTTTTTACTTTCCTACACTTTTAAGAACCATACGTAACAAATACTTAGGTACTAAAAGGTGTATTCTACTTTGTGAATGATGGGTTATCCATCAATGTTATTAACTCGAAAAATTGGGTATGCAATTTCTTCCTTAACAGCCTACCATTCTCATACTGGTATGTAGCACCTTCAAAGGCTAAAGCAAAACAACTAGATAAATTATGCTAGTTTGCCTTTTATCAATTTTCACGGTAATTAGTCTAGCTTCTAATTTAGTAACTCATATACATGTTTTCCAGTTAACCAAAAGTCATGTTTGTTACAAAAGGATTCATTCACCAAATTAGGGTAATGAAATCTTTATGGAAAATAAGACGTGCAATTACTTGCTATGAGTTACATTAGAATATAGACAATTCAAATGTTCCTATTATACCTTTCTCATTCATGAAAAGGAATAGGATTGAGTCTCATTCTTTTCCCATGGAAAAGAGACTTTGTTTGTCTTTTCGGTAAATTATTCTCGATCAAACATTTGTTTGAAAGCAAAATGGATCAATTTACTAATAAAAGACTAAACCATGTTTATGGTTAAATTTGCATTAATACATTCAAAAAAAATTACAAAATTCAATTTTAGTATTTTCGATAATTAACCTTTTCAAGAAAATTAAATACACACGGTTCATAAACATTTAACCATTTAATTTTTACTGAAAACTAAGATCAAAATTGACATAGTTTCATCACATCAGTTGATCTGCTAGTAATGAAATTATTCAAAATGGTACGAGTCGAACCTCAATTGCCAATATTCAAATTGTAACTCCTAGATTTATGGGATTTACATATTGCCAACAACAGTTGCAATGTAAGCATGTTTTATCCCCATCTTATGCCTTGAGTTGCTAGTTCTCACTACAAAACTCAATTAAGTTGTCCAACTTAAGAAACTGCAAAATCATCCATGCCCGTTCTCACGACACGTGGATATTTGACCCTTTGATTACGATCTAAATCACTTTCTCACGCAAATAAAAGGTAATCTCAGGTGTTTCCGTTTCATTGGATGCCATATAACTTAAATTGAGGGTAATAAATTTGATTTTTGTGTCAAATCAAATATGTACAAAGATGTCATGCATTCATCTTTGTAGCATAAGGTTTTATTAAAACAGTTATATCATTGTTTTAATGTTTAAGCTTTTCATCATCAAACTTAAATCGAGGTATTGGTTTCACCAATTAAAGAATTACCTTTAATTACCACTATAACCTACTGCTGCATGAGTCATAAGACCCAAGTTATTCGGATAATTACCACAAAAGTGGCGCGTAAAATTTAAGGTCAATTCACCTTTAAGATTTTATGCACATTATATAGGAATACTTGGTAACTCCATTAAGACGCACAAACGAACGGATAATTAGGTCAGCGAGAAGCATATTATATACCCTCTTCTTTAAGGTCACAATTTAATGCTTACCAACCTTATACCCATCTTATAGTTTGTCATTAATCGGTGTGCCGTTCTAACTATTTTGTGCATAAACATCAATCAATTAAACGTTTACGACTATTAAGCTTAAAAAACACATGTTTCACCATTGTTTAGACCAGTTTATTTTTCCTATAAAAATACCCTTGTTTACAACTTGTCACACAAAAAAAACAAGCAAGTATTTTAAAAAAATAAACACATAAACAATGAATACATAACTTAACAATTAATCATGCATATCAAATAGCCACATGCAAACCTTTTTGATAAATCATATTAATAATCAACTCTAGATCTGAATAATGTATATGTTTAATTAAGACTCTCACCCGTTTACAAGAAGGTGAGCCACAAGCATCGATTGATCGATTGCGTAAGTCAAAATTAAGCACATACCACATAGCACGTAATTGATTTATTAATAATTATAATTGAAGTCTTCCCCAATTTTAGATCTATCAAAATTAGTGTATAACACTTAACCAGTTAAAGCATACAATAAAAGCAGATCCATGGCAAAACATGCATGTTTTATCATGGACATAAATTACACTTAACAATTAATGCAATTAATCAAGAGTTACGCAATTTAATTCACATAAAATTGCATGCAACCTAGGGTTTTCTAATCTAAACATACAATAATAACACAATACAATTTTTTGTTTTTATGCGTTTCAGTAATTAATTACTCATTATAACGGCCCGTGATGCCATTGTTGAGGTAAAGAAACATGATATACAATAATAACATGTATGACACCACAGAGTACACAGCGGAAGTCTTACATATAACAACAATTAATTAACTGAAAATATAAAAGCATAACATACCTCTTGCAATTGGTTTGATCTCTTCAACAAAGATGACAAAAGTGGTTTAACGAGTTGTCCCTTACCTTTTTACAACTCAAACCAATATGGTGTAAGAATAGTGTCTTACCACCACGTTCTTGTACACACGAATTAACCACAAATCAAGTGATTGCTAGATCAAACACAAACCAAAACACCCTTGTGAAGGGGCGGCCAAATAAAATGCAAGAGAGGGAGAATGAAAGATCTAGGGTTAATTAGGTGCACAAAAGTTAACCTAAAACATTAACCCTAAGCCTTGCTTATATAGTGAGTACAATAGCTTAGAGGAAAAGTTAGGGTTTGGGTTAGAAACCCCTCCTAGGCTGGCCACCATAGACAAGCAAAGGGGACACCCGTATCTTTTCCTTATATAAGATATTCTTAATATATTTCCCTCTTTTTACATTTAACGGTCGTTTGTCATTTCCGTTAAATACTTAAAGATCGTTAGTTGGGTTTTGTGTAATAATTAATCGTAAACATTATACATTAATTATTTACCTTGATTCGCATTCGCTAATGTGTGCAATCCCGTGATCATGAGTTTGAATCCGGACATGCACGATTTTATAAATATATACATATTCCAACAACATCAACCGCTTAATTATTAGCATGTTTCGACGCTATTATGTGAAAATGAAATGACATTATAAAGATGTCTACTATATATCGTAGTAACGAGCAAGAATTAATGCCATTAATCTGTCATTGATGCATGTAGAGTCGAGAACATATCACGTAATAGCCATTGGTAGTATATAATGAAGCCCAAAACATCCAAAATTAAAACGAAAATTGTTCAACTTTCTCTGATTTATAGCTTGAAAGATCCTAAACTTTTATCCTTTTGAGTTTTTGATCATTATTCACAACCTTTTGTTCTTGAAAATGGTATGGCATAGAGGACTCGTTTGTGGTGCTACTCGAATAATCGGTTTACTAGCATTCATCTACTTGTTTTACACCCAATCTTACATATCCAACTTTTATATACATTCCTTTGGTACGTTGTAGTTTTCAAGTGTATGTTCTTACTTTCTTATAGATCGATCTTGTTAGAATTAATGATTTAAATTTGAAAGATCGTGTAGGCAAGTGGAATGTGTCTGCAACGCAACAAGTTGGTGTTCTTCAAGATAAGTTTCTACCATTGCTTAAGTTGCTTATAGGTTCGTTTTCATAATTAGTAGCCTTGCACACCACAACAATGTTGCACGTTATCTTATGGTTCAAAATCGATTAGTCGGAGAGAACATGAGAATAGGTAGATGAATAAAGTTGATAGGAAAACAAATCCTAATGAATTTTGTGTCAAACCGGATACATTTTTAGTTAATTGTCCCAGAATTATTAGTGTGTCAAACCACTAACATAAGGGAAATTCTCGCAAAAAGCCACTGTTTTTCGAGGCACAAAAGTAGTTTTGGTAATCTGAGTTAACACCGAATGAGAAGAAATTTTATAATGAGAAAAATGAGAGATAACTATAACCACACATTTGAAATAAAGTTCAAATGAATCGAGATGCATCTAATTCAACTCGATGTATCTCAAATATTTGGCTATAGTTATATCTTGTTCACCTTATTTTAAGTTTTCTTCTCACTAGATGTCTAACCGATCCATGTGAGTTTTTACAATATTTTCATGCTTGAAACAGAACAAGTAATATGTGTATGTTTTGTATTATAACAGGAGACGATGATCAACAAAACCTCAAAACAACTGGTTTTGCTTGTGATTCTACAAGTCACCCATTTATTTGTGTTGCAAGTAACCCCGGCAAAATCGATACTAAAACTATGGAAATTTATATGTCTGCTCCATCTGATTTAAGAAGTAATCAGGGACAAAATGTACAAGTACTTCCATATGCATGGACACGATTTCAGGGAACAAGTGTACAATTATTGAAAATGATAACTCCGGTTAAATTCCTCCATACACCACCACAAATTCCATCAAAATATTGTGATTTTCTCCTCTGGCGGTTACACAGGAACATATTTCACGAATTCAACGACGTCATAATCCCTTTATTTATCACCTCTCACATTTATAACTCGCAAGTCCAATTCATTATCACGGATTATAAACCTACTTTCATGAAGAAATTCAAACTCATTTTCTCGACTTTATCCAATTACAGCTTGTTGAATGTGTTGATACAAAAGTTGGGCGTGCCTTGTTTGAAGCTCCGCCTCGCACTAATTGAGAATTGTTGCTTGAGACCGGCGCACTAAGAGACAAAGACACCGTTAGGCTTACCGTGGGATTGTTTCCCACGATTATCCTCGGGCGTGAGAGTAAGTAATCGGTTTAGGGTTTAAGGAGAATTAGGGTTCTTAGATCGCACCTTAAACGAGGGATGTGATTCCTTTATATACGCACGGAATCCTTGTTGGTTCCGTGTTCCTCAACCTTCGCGTATCCCGCCTTAGTCGGTTGGGGATGATTATCTTCCTATTTAGAAGATATCGGATATCTATTCCATCAATAGATTCGGTTTGGGCCTTCATGAGCCCAAACGTCTAGTCGGCTTAGCCCGCCTGCATGCGGCCAAGTTAGTATTGACTTTAGTCGGGTCCGTGACCCTGATATAGACTATACGTCATCATGTCCCCCGCCTAGTATGCGCAGTGCGTAACTACGGATGCTAGACTAATTATCGTAGTCCATGAAAAATAAACAAAGTGTAGCAAAGAAGATAAAGAAATATCCTCTTGATACATTGTATCCAGCCGTAATAAAGAAAACGGGCACCTCGTAAATCGGGGGAAAGGTTACTGCACCCGTGTCCCATCAAACAATCCCAACCACATATTTAGGGTTGGTGGGATCCACGTGTCGATCATCGCGTGGAGGAGGAAGGTTATATAATCCCTTCACTTCATTTTCACCGTTTCTACACACAGTAAAAAAAAACGCTATCCGCCATTATCATAGCTTCAAACACTTCCAAGCCTTCATACCGAAATATCCCCTAGGTAACTGCGCATGCGCCTTTGTTTTTTATTATAAACAATACCATGGTTAAGGAATTATCGGATTTTACGTCAGACATAACGGAGGAGGAGCTTCGACAGTTTGCGTCTAATTATTATATTCCCAGCGCAGTACATCCGGAAGTTCCGGCTGCGAATGCGTCGATAGCGGATTTCCCCGATGTAAAATCCAACAAGGGCATTCACTGTTTCCCCGCAATTGTTGTTGGTCTAAAATACCATTCATATTTATATATAAATTATTCTGAAGTTCCCAAAGGTAACTCCCTAATAAATTTCCGAAAATTCCTTACGACAGCGTACGGTCTAACACCCACGAATGTGTCCTATACAGCTTCCACAACACCTGTGTTAGTCCTCTTATCTCGTAAAAAAACAAGGATGTTCTCTAATGAAGATGAAATAGTTGACATGATGAAACAAATTGGGTTTAATGTTATCGTGTTCAAAAGTGCTAAAAACATGTCAAATTTGGAAACATTTTCAAAGCGCTTGAGTACGTGCAGTGTGCTAGTCGGAGCACACGGGGCCGGGTTAACAAATATGGTCTTTTTACCACCGGGTGCGGTTTTGGTTCAAATAGTGCCACTCGGATTAGATTGGCTTGGCAGAAATTATTACGGTGAACCACCAGTTAGGATGGGTTTGCATTATTTGGAATATAAGATTACGTCGAATGAGAGTTCACTTATTGACTTGTATCCACTAGATGACCCAGTTATTACCGATCCAAAATCCGTATATGCAAAAGGGTTTTATATCCGGAAGAAAATATATATGAATGAACAAAATATAAAGGTTGATGTAAACAGGTTTAGAGGTACACTCGTTGAAGCGCTCAGACTACTTGGACGTGCAAATCCTTTACGCACTTAGCTTGATGATGCTTTTTGATGTGAACATATATTCATATATATATTTTGATATGATCTTGAATATCTTGTATAGTCATGTATAACTGAAGTATGATCATCAACTAGTTTTTACTGTTGGTATTTGGTGTTGTAAACATGTAATATCTATTGGAATGATACACAATTACACACAATGGTTAGGCTCAATAACAAATGAATACCACCCAGTATGAATTGTCAACTAAACATGTTCTATTTTAGGATAGAAATATTTCTAGTAAAGCCCACAAATGACAACATAATTGTCTGAAAAGAAATGACTGTGAAAACTAAAAGTATATTTAAAACCGCTTGTTAACTATATACTAACACGTAGATTAAGCCTTTTTATGTTATCTTAACCATTTCTTTTTTCTAAATTCAGAAAAACACTCTTCTCATAAGTACCCTACTTAAACTTCTCGGATAACTACTAGTACATGAATATATTCTTCTTGAACAAAGTAACATCATCAGATTATAAGCCCGCTGAACAGCCTTAAGTAAAGAATTTGAAATTATCACTAACAAACAAGAAACAAATACTCCAAACAGGTATGAAACAAGAGAAGAATACAAGTATTTTGAAACAAGATAGAACATAAAAGAAAACACTCAGAAGTGAAGTGATGATTGATTGATGACTAATGAACAAAAAATAAAAAATTAAAAAATAAATAAAAAATTTGAACATGCATTGGATGAAGTCGTTTTCTTTAACAAACGGTACGCGTACGAACAAAATTTAACAAGACTCTATAACAACGTTTGGTGGTCGTTAGGTTATAGTCATTCAACCACATATAGCGATGTTAGCCTTATAGAATAGTTTTGTATACCTGTGATTAAATGAGAGTTTCAAGTTTCCACGCTATGATATGAAACTGAAATGACATAACAAAATAATTGCAAAAATATTTCAAATAATAATCTTTTATATAATAAAAAAAAAATGTGTTGTGACAATCTATTCCTTTATTAACCATTAAGAGAACTAGCTTGGTCAAACTTTTGATAAATTCGGTTGAAAATAAGCATGGCCTCATAAGGCTTTTTTTTTTTTTTTTTTTTTTTTTTTTTTTGGACTTAAGTGTAAATAAACACTATCTTTTAGTTGGTTAATATAATTTACAATCAAACCTTAAACTTTATAAAAGAGACTAATCATAAATCTAATTTTACGTACTTAAGTGTAAAATTCTCAATTTCCATAATCTTCAATCTATATCCCCGTATGTTAAATAAAATTTTAAAATAAATTTGACTTGATAAATAAACTCCGTGTATGGGACTTATAACAGGTACATGTAGAATTGTAGATAGACATACATAGAAACAATTATCATAACAACGAAGCAAGAATTAATGCTTTCTGATTTGTCATTTTCAAAAATGTCAAGTTGATAGATGATAATCATAGTAATTTTAAGTACCATCATTTTGGTTCATTACACAATTTTGCCTCCCCTTCAAATGTAAACTTAAGTACACCAAAATTAGATAAAATAATCAGAGACATTCTATATCACATATAAAGATATATAACATACCGTTATGTGAGTATATACATAATCAGTTACGATTATATTCGTTTGATTGATATAGAAATCCTTCCTGGATTAAACAATGGATGTTTCATAGAAATGTAATTGTAATCTGGATTGGACCGATTGATTTCGAATTCAATTTATGCTTGTATTAAATTGTTGTAACTTATTTTAGCTTCTTGCTAGTTTAATAAGATCGCCGCTCCAAAAAGAAACCATTAGCAGGTTAAACCATTTTCACGATACCGGCCTTAGTTAGCTGGCAAGTTATGAACACATTATATGATCAGTTGATAGAGTCGTCCTTAAGATTGAGTGAGGTGAACGATCGCCCATGTCCCTCAAAATTGTAAGGCCCCAAAATTTGTGTTGTAAAAAGTATATACATGTGTTCACATGTTTTTCTTTAAGAATGGAAATCAATTATGTGAGATATATCTTCAATGGGTCATATTTTGAATGTTTAAAAAGCTACTTTGCATTATATATTATAAAACAGTGAAACTTTTTAAATAACATTAGTTTTTGAAGACTTTATTATGAATTTTCGCCCAGAAGCCCCAAATAAACTCGTACTTGATTACATTATCATAGATATTTTTGTGATTAAGCCATGCTTCATTTTGTTATAACTTATATGGATGGATTTAAGTGTTTGTTATACGTAATCATGGTATTCTGAATTCATGGGATTCGTATTCTATAGTACATTTACTATAACACGTTCACAATATGACCATGATCGAATAGGCTTGAAGTCCCTTTTCCTCTTATTAAAAATCTTGAATAGTTTGACTTTTTGTACTTGCATGTGTGGTTACAGTATCCTTGTATGGTCATAAAGATACTTGAAATCAGTCTAATGCTTTGTTATCAAACTTTGCTTTATGTAGGATGGAAGATCAAACTTTTCTTTCTATTAGAAACGTACATTGTAGCCAGCATACTCCATGTGAATTATGAGAGTTGACTACATATAATATTCAAAAACCTTGTTCTTCAATTAACGAACATCGAGTCGTCATGGTATTATGTTTATTTTTGGGTAAAAAAGATTTTTCACTCCGATAAAATTCATTACGCCAAAAATTATTAAAGTACAAGTGACATGGGTGAGTCCTATGCCCTCAGCCCGTTACATAGGCAACAACTACTGCATAAAAGCAGAACAACTACACAACTAAACACTGTAACTAACAATTACATTCAAAAACCAATCTAAATGTAATAAACCAAGGTTCGGAGAACCACTTCCAAAGTGAGCAACTCGATCTTCAATAATCTTTTATACATTACCCTCAAGTGCAACACCAACAACCATAGACGGAACTTGAACATTTTTTTTGGGGGGGCCGAATTTATTTTGGGAGGGCCGAATCGGAGATTTGTTTGTAACCTCAATTAAATTACCCCTAAAACCTATAATATTTACACCGGGTGCCGCAAATTTTGGGAGGGCCGCGGCCCCCCCGGGTCTCTATGAAGGTCCGTCCATGCCAACAACCACTTCCAAACGCACCATAGCACCACGATAGATGCTAACAAGAATATTCAAACGCATTTGCGTCTGCTATTAATATTACGCGTGATGCAACACACTAATAACCAAATAAGAATGTACTCCATAGCAAAACGGATTTGAAACATGAATAGGGTACTTGCAACCTTAACTTCCAATCATACAAAAAAACCTCGAACCAGTCTTCAAAAATATTCGAATGACGCTCCTGAAAACAACCAAGGATCAAAGTTGCAATGTAACTAGTACGGAAACAACATGAACCAAAACACGCCGCACCATACAATAAAAGTAAGATTCAAATCCACCACATGAATAACACGATCATTGTAGCTACAGCCGTGTTCCACAAAGTAGATCGAATAAAAACTAATAATATGGTTTTCGAAACCCGAACTTCCACTCGTCTAGCATGCTCGACATTAAACGAACAAGCATAAACAAAACAACTGTACAAAATAAAATTGTACCACACATCCATGACCTAAATCCCAAGGTATGAATAAAAGCATGACCAGTTCAGCAGAAACACCAATCAAATTTGAATCAGAATCAAAGAATAGGGTTTACCAAACAAACCCTAACGTCCCAAGAAATAGAAAATAGGGGATTCAAACCCTAACTAAACCGTATAAACAAACACAAGATCTAAATCACCGATACCTTGACTTAGATCTCTCATGAACCCACGAAATTTACCCAAATATCTGATATTGTGCCAACTGGATATCAAATCACGTGCAAAATAGACAAACCCCAATAAAGAGTACAACCAGCGTAGACAAAATAAACCAAACCCTAAAATATTAGGGTTTCGTTCAACGTGTAAGGATAGTAGAAACCAATTAAAAGTAAAACCTAGAAAGGTTATTAATTGTTAAGTGCAGATCCCAATCAAGAAACGCCTCAAAATATAGCTGTAAAGAACCCGAGGCCAAACTGATCGCAACAAGTTAAAAGGGATAGTTTAAAAATAAACCACCGTGAGTGAATTACAATACATTAATGTGATCGAAAAAAGACATGAAAAACAAAACCCTAACATTAAAAGTGATACCCCTACAAGAATAGGAGAACTTATTGTAAATATATGGAGAGTTTAGGGCTTTGGGACGATTCCACATGATAGGATATAACAGTTTATGCACGCCGCCTCTAAGAAACACACAGCCTAAAGAATCGATTGCATACACGAGTGTAGCGAGGCGATGCTTTAGGTTGTTTTGGCCGGAAAAAGTAATAGGGGCGGCGTGCATATGTAAGTCATGGTATTATGTTTAGAAATACGTATGTAAGTCATGTGAATTAATCTGATTGTTTCGTTCCAATTTTTTGACAAAAGAAAAACTCACACATACACTGTCTTGGTTGCTCATAGTTGAAACGACGCCATTTGCTTGATTAAACATTTATGAAAATGCCGTTAGGCCAATAGCCTATTGGTCGTCCAGTTATTCCTACATCGATTGTTGAAGTAATTTTTTGTAAATGATCGTTACCCGAGGTTTTTTAGAGATCTATATATACTATCTCTTGCGTCTATAGGCTGAAATAAGACAAGACGACGTTAGCTCGCCTCAAGTTTTTAGTACGAGACCAAGCTCCACGTGAGAGTAAGTATATGTTTTCTAAAGAGATAAAGTAAAGAGAAAAAGTAGTGAAAAATGAAGTGTGTGTGAATGTGTTGTTAATGCAGGCGACAGACTCAATTTATACTACCTGGACTCTACTCCACGACCCAAGTCTTGTGGAGACGAGGTTGTCGTGTAGGTGCAACGTGAGAATCGTTGTTGGGCACCAGCCGGTGCTTTCGGAACTTGGGTTGTCACGATGTCCCAATAACCGTTGTGGACCATGTGTTGTTCCATCCGCACCTCATCATACAATAGCTGTCAGTGTTATCAGTTGTAACACCCCCAAATCTCGGTACAGCGGAAGACTTAAACAAGCTTTCGAGGCGTTATTGGATTGGTACATAACACAAGTATAGGAAAACAAGATAATCATAAATAGTTCACAACCAATCTTATAGTTAATTATCTGGTTACATTCATTTAAAAATATTCAAAAGTAAGGCCCAAAAGAGGTTATAAAATAGGTCCATAAATTATTATCAGAGTTTAAGTGATCCTCCAACCATGCCTCTTCTGCCAAGCCTCCACGGAACAAGCAGTCCAAACATCATTTTAATTACCTAAGAAAACATGCTAAAAATGTCAGGTAACACTGGTGAATTTATAGGTTTAAATATAAATTCAATAGTGGACCTGAAAGAGTTTATTTGATATGCGAGACTAAGACAGATATACAATAAGCATTTCAATCACATTCCATCAACAATCGAGATCTGAGCAGGGCCCCAAGAAACTCTAGCCAAGTACCACAGTTATAGCAAAGATAACCTTAATGCTACCCTGGACTAGGTCGGAGTAGACATCTATTCTTAGCTAGGTCACATAGTTATAGCAAGGGATTGCTACCCTATACTAAGTCAATATCTACCACATATTTATCCTTACTAGTCAACACATAAGCAAATAAAAAAGAGTTAAAGCAGATCCAAGAAAAGAGTAGCATGCTTTCTCACCCCAATTTAGTTAAAACATAGATAAAAATAGGGTTATGAAACTCACATCGATCAAGCAAAGCACAAATAATCACTAGCAAAGCAGATAAACAACTAACACGGCTCGGCAACTACTGACTCGGCATAACCTATTAACATAAACCCATTCTTAATACATTTTCCAACTCCAATATTTCCTATCCTGAATATATTTCAATTCTTATTTCCAAAAACATCTCGTTTCTCTATTTAGTTACAAGCGTTTGGTATCATCGTGTGAGGTATCGACTCGACAAGACTCCATGAATGCACTATATCTCTAGCAACGCGACTCACAACGACCCAATGCGACTTCTAAGCGAAAAGTTTTGTAGTTAATAAGTTTCGAAATAAATCGTTAGATCTTACAGAATTCGTCAACTCGATAAACTCAACCATTAATTTATTTCACTTATTATTCTCAAAAACTAGTCACATCCTAACGAGTTATAAGGATAATTCGTTCATTAATACCTTTATCCTACGAACATAACTGGCTCTTATTGGATTCGTCAACCCAATAAGTCAGCTATCTACGTGGGATAAACCTATTAATGTCAAGTCATCCGTAACTCATGCATAACCCACAATGGTTATTAAATACTCATAAATGACACATTTTTATAAACGTGCCCTCGAAACATTTAATAACTCGTTTATTATAAAACTTTCCATTTTTAAGTCGTTAGTTCCCTTTTAAATATCGAATAACAAGGTGAGTCTTGTTATTAAGTATTTAATAAAAGAACTTACTATTATCCGTCTCGAGCTCACAAGTTCGAGTCATGACTCTCGGCTTTTATACGTCTTATTGTCTAATAAATAATAAAAGTCCTTGTTACGGCGTTGTCGGGGTCAACCGAGACTAGAAAGTCACGGTAACACCGACGTTGCGCAAAGTTGACATATATAATATCAAGTCCAAATAAACAACTCCACTCGTTATCGGCCCTAAACCTATGGCTCGATAATGTATCAAAAATCTTTAATCAACTCATATCAATCCCGAAATCCAATCAAGTATTAACCCACACCCGAAACCATTGTCGAGACCATAATGGTCTCGACTTGGCCACCGTTAAGACCACGCGAACCGAACAAACCCTAGAGGCTCTTTGGCTCCTCATGTCTCGTCTAAACCCACACGACCAGACCATCTTTGGTCCCGGAACGCCAACAACACATCCAAAACAACTACCACATCAACCAAACATTTCCACGATAACTCGACCCAGACCGTGTTGGTCCTTGTGGCTTTCGGCTACACCCAACGCAACACCACACGGACCAAAATGGTCCTTGTGGTTCTCGTTCACCTCTCCATCGCAACACAAACACCATCCAAGATCATCAAACCTCAAATCCAACAATAATCCACAATCAAAACATCAAATAACTAATAAAAATGCATAAACACGAGGCCCGACATGACACACTCGATACTAACACACATTATTACGTTTTTATTACTTTTAAAGCTAGTTTTTATGTTTATGTTCATCCAATCCCAACCAAAAGTGGACGAACGAGACCAAGGGTCTCGTACGAGGCATCAAAACCACAAACGAGTGGTACAACTCGTTTCCTTTAACTTTATTTATTCCTGATCTATGTTTGAAACACAAAAACACGAACCAAGGAGACGTTTATACGCGTTTTGGGTGGTGAAACGGGGGAGTAAGGACGCGTGGCTTATGTCAAAAGAAAGAGGAGAGGGAGATGAAGCTAGTGGTGGTGGAGGTGTAGCACCACGCTTGGCGGTGTGGCGGTGGTTGCCCGAAAAGGGCGGCGGCTAGGGTTTAGTAGAGAGAGAAAGATGAGATTACGGTTTGATGGGGGAGAAAGGTGTGTGTGTGTGAGAGAGAGAGAGAGAGAGATGGGTATATATATTTATGAGTGGGGACTAAATAAAAATTATTTTGAGACACAAGGGGGGAGCCGGCCACATTAAACCAAGAAAGACCAATGTCGCGTTTTTTGTAAACTTTCCCCGAAACACCTCTCACGAGCTCATATATTTTATAATTAAAGTCCGGTTATTTTTAATAATATTTATTGTTTTTAATTAGCTTTTTCCATGAGTTTGATTGTTAACATGCCTTATTCTCACGTAACGAGTTAAATGTTAGTTTTTCTCTTGTTTTAGGTTTTTACTGTGCCGACTCAAGTAGTGCCTAACTTTACGGCTTATAACTCATACCATAACTCATTCGATACCAAAATAAATCATAAAAGAAAATAAATGATACCAAGTCAAGTCACGATTATCCGAAATAGCTCATATAGGTAATCTACTCGGTCTAGCTAGCGTAATGCGGTTACCTAAAAGGGCTCTCTAATTTGCCAGTTGTCCCAACTAAGATCCGATGTAATCCAACATCCATCATCATTATCTCCGGACTTAGGACAACTTTCGTCATCTCAGGTACTCTAGAGGACCGTTCTAACGCGAGTTGTGTAGGATTATGTGTAATGCGGTTACCTAAAAGGTCTCTCTAATTTGCCAGTTGTCCCAACTAAGATCCGATGTAATCCAACATCCATCGTCATTATCTCCGGACTTAGGACAACAATCGTCATCTCAGCTACTCTAGAGGACCGTTCTAACGCGAGTTGTGTAGGATTATGTGCATGATATAACAGAATTAAATAATGCCATTAATATATTATTCTACGGAGTCACACACAATAACTTGAGATTGCGGTTTTATATACTTATTGTAAATATATAAATGGTTTAATTATACGAAAACGTATTTGGATTTAATTATACGAAAACGTATTGAACCAAATTAAGTAGGAACAAGTTTAACCAAAACCAAATGAGGCGAAGTCCTTTTGGGGCTCACTATGTGACCGGTCACCCTAGGGGTGTGCCGGGCCGAGCTTGGTTCTTCGACTTGTTTAAGAAGATAGAGATATTTTAGATAATATCAAATATTTTATATTATTAAGTGTCTCTTTATTTTGGTCATTATCTTGAATTCAAATATGGTATTTATCTTCTAAAGAAGCCTATAAATAAAAAAACATAATTACAGTTTATTAATAAGTGTTAATTCACAAAAAGCCGTAATCCTTCCCTTCTCAATTGTGTTCGGTCCGTCCCAAGCAAACAACTAAACACATATGTGTCTTTAGTTTAAGAAATTTGATTGTGTTACTTATTGTTGTTTAGATCCACCGCTATAGCATGTTGTTGTAATCGTTCAAGAGCTAATACGCAATAATTATGAGAGGATCTTGCCCTTAGATCCTCAATGTCCATGTTGATCTCCCACGCCACACAAAAGGTACGTAAGCATTGTTGTGTTTATTCTTATTAGTCATTAAACCGTATATAGATCGCTGACTCTTGGAAAAGGTCTGTAGGGTTTTTATCTTACAGTTGCATATTTATTCTGTTAACTTTTAAAGGTTTTTAAAATTTATCAATGCATTTCCATCAAGTTGTTCATCTCTTAACCTTCTACAAAAGTGGGCGACTAAGCACAATTGTCTCCTCTAGAATATCCAAAGGAGACTATACCTCATCATTTCCCCATCCCCCAATTTAGTATTAACGTATTGCCAAAGAGTTTGTAATAGAATCCGATTTACTATTAATCAATCAAGATTTCATTCGGAACCTATGAATTTCGTTTGATAACATCATTTTCCATCAATTCTTTATCAAACACGGCATTCACACACGTTTCTCGTGTCCCCGTACTTCTCAACAAAAGGTTAAATGCATGATTTAGACAATTAACAACCTTGCTCGTACTTTGCTTTTTCAGGCCCACCTTCCACTACATTTTTGGGTTAAAGCTCTTCACATGGCATCTTATCTATTATATTCTACTTTCCACTGTCATCAACAATGACACACCTCACTTTCGCCTTTATAAAGCAAAACCCAACTACACGTCTTTGTGTGTTTTGGTTGCTTGTGTTATGCTCATATTGACGCCAATCACAAAGTTGGCCTATGCTCCACTCCTTGTATTTTCCTTGGTTACCCCTCTAACCACCAAGGTTTTCGTTGCTTAAACCATTCCACTAACAAAATCATAATTTCACGACACGTTACCTTTGATGAGACCATTTTTCTTACGGTTCCATACACCAAGTGATGCCTCAAACATGCACCTTTCTTGACACCGCACTTATTATTATTGCTCACCATCTCCTACTTCACCGCACTAATATCGTTCCTTCAACTACAAGCATCCCAACCCAATTTCAACCTACAATTGTTCACACCCAAGCCCAATCTCTTAGCCCTTCCACACCATCTCATGTCACTAAAAGCCATCCGACCCACGTCCAAATTACTATGGGTCACACCGACCCATATTTTACCCCTGTTATAAATGGCCCAAATACCACACCTATTCCTACCGGAATTATCAATATCAGCCCAACTCCTTACGTCGAGCCCAACCAATCCCCTCCTCCAATGACAAATCCAATCGAACTTAACACTCATCCTAACCCAACCTCAACTCACCTTATCGTCACTCGTTTTCCGGTTGGTATAGTACCAATAAAAAGAATCCTCGTTATAATTGTCATGTGCCTATCATTTCTCCCCTTCCCGAATCATATGTCATAGCTATTAGAGATCTTAACTGGCAATGAGCTATGTTTGATGAATATAATGCCTTAATTAAAAATAATACTTGGGTTCTTGTGTAACGACCATCTGACACGAACATTGTTTGTTCAATGTGGTTGTTTAAGCACAATCATTTTGCAAATGGATCATTGCTGGTACAAAGCACGTCTTCATCTATATTCTTCCTCGACTTCTTCATTCGTTGCTTATTCAAATGCAGATTGGGTATGTTGCCTGACTACTAGCCGTTCTACTTAAAGATATTGTGTTTTTCTTGGAAACAATCTACTGTCTTGGTCGTCCAAGAGGCAGTACACTATATCTCGTCCAAGAGGCAGTACACTATATCTCGTACTAGTGTTGAGGTTGAGTACCATAGTGTTACCAATGTTGTGGCTTAGACTTCATGGTTGCGGAATCTCCTATGCGGGCTTCATTCTCCTTTACATTCAGCTACCATGGGTTTACTGTGACAATGTCAGTCAAGATATATGTCCTCTAATCCCTTGCAACATCAACGCACACATCATATCGAGATTGACATACATTTTATTAGATATCATGTTGTAGCTGGTCACATTCGTGTTTTACATGCTCCCTCGCGTTATCAGTATGCCGACATCTTCATCAAAGATCTTCCGTTTGCATTATTCGACGAGTTTAGTCCAGTTTAAGCGTTCAACGTCATTCAGCTCTAACTACGAGGGACTTTTAGCACAGTACATTTGTATTGTATTTATGTATGTTGGGTCAAGCCCATGTGTCTATTAAAATTGTATTTATAATGTAACAAACCATTCATTACAAATAAATAAAATCACATTACACTCAATGAGCACATGGTTTTGGGTATATTAAAAATCTTGAACACTTAAAGTTCCATAAGGATACGACTTTTTTCTCTTTATACACCTCACCACCTAACCATGGAAATCTAAATAATTACTGAGTTAACGGGTTGACTAGCTAGCGACTTCAGTGAAATTTATATTCACAATAGAATCTAAATATCCAAACAAAACTTATCCAAGGGACTAGAATTAGTGAAGGTCGCCAACAAGATTGAAAAATAATAAAGTAAAATGATACTAGATTACAAATGGACCAAAATGGAAGTTAGTTTCTCGAATTTAAAACTTATATTAAGGGAGATATTTGTATTTATCCATTGATCCTGACTGATTACATTTGTTAGCAAAAAACTAGTAAGAATAACAACGTAACCTTAATTATTTACAAGTAACAAATTCTTTTTTAAAAAAAGTTAATAAGAAAACAACGATTATTTTGCTGTATGTACAATTAATGTTTTAACAACTTTTGTTAGCATATTTTTTACAAGAAAGGATATACACTAAAAAATATTATATTTACTTGCCGTCTAAATGTGTATTTGAGAATATATTATAAAAGGAAAGAAAAGGTCTTCATATTCTAATGTCAACTATATTATGCGAATTATGCAAAGATTGTATATGAATGATATTAGAAGTGTAAAGCAAAGTCTTAGCAACCAAAAAATGGTTCAAAAAGATACAAAGCCAGGAAAAGGAGGAAGGCTGGTTCTATTTGCAACTCAAACACTTTGTGCTTTCTTTCTATTCCATTTACTTTACACCGAACTCGCCTTGAATGGTACACGGTCTCAACGTATAAAATGTAAGTTTTCTTCTAATTGTTCGTCGATGATATTAACTTGTGTAGGTTAGGGACTTAGGGTTGACTTTGGTGATGGTAATGACTCATAAACTGTTTGAATTCTAGTGGATATTGTAGTTACAGGGAGGCAAATAGTATCGGATTGGAAGCGTGATGTGAATACTACTAATAAGGATGAGATTAATGGTGGCTTTGTTAAGAAGAACATGAGTACCAAGATTAGCATGGATGTGATTAGGGCCACAGTTAAGAAGGATGATCATAATCAATCTTTGCAGTATCTTTTAACAAGACTAGTAAAAGGTATGTCTTTCTTTCTCACACACAAATATGGCAACTTAATGACCTGCATATTATTTCAAGGTTTTGCTTTGCATGCTTAGTTATGTTTCTTTCATGCATATATAATGGTTTATCTTGGCTGCAAACTCAAGCACCATTGGTAGAATATACAATTTTTAGAGTTGACATATAAGCTAGATAAGTTACTTCTATTGCTGTTTGGTAAAATATAACCCGCGTTAAGCTACGTGAGATTTGGGTGTATAGCGATCCTAACCACTTTTCTGAATAGAGTTTTCGAATACCCGAATACCATTTTTTTTAATAGTAACCTGGTTTTCTCCCTTACAATTCCAATCACGAGATCATATGGTACTGATGGGCTTAAGAACTTCACTTTGTTTGATATTTTTTCATGCATACAATATATGATTCCCAAAATAAGACAATACTTACCCATACTTGATTACACTTAAGAATGGCAAGCATATATTGACCTTAATTAGATGGACCTTGAAAATATTAAAAATCTGCACAAATTAAGGATATATATGCCTTCTATACATAAGATCACAAAAAATGAAACTCGATTTTGGCTTGTGTAGCAGACTTCTGTTTTGAGAACAAACTTTTAGCAGACTTAGAATATGCATTCTGCTGCCTTGATTTTAACTGTCTTAATAAAATAGCAGGTAAACTTATATTTTTAGGAAAGAATTACTGATAAGTATGGCACATTAGTACATAAATGCATACACATACGTATTCTAGTTTTTCTTGGGTTGGACCATCATTTGGTCGACTAAGACAAAATGGCCGTCACTTAGGTATCTTAAGTGGAGATGGTATGTTAAAAGGTCGTTGTCTAAGCTAAGATACGTCAATTTAACGTATACGACATAAAGTCTCTCCCTTTCGACCCATATGCATTAGCACATAGCTGGATTATTGTCACCAACGTAACAACAATGTAGTTATTCTTTGAACATATTGCCTCGCTTATAGTAAACTCACCATCACTCCATATGTAACTATGTAAGCACATGAACAATCTAATTGACCTTTTTATTAAAAATTTTGTTTTATGTTCATGTGCGTGCATATAGAGTGATGGTGAGAAAAAGGAACTAGTCTTTGAAAACACAAAAAGCCAACTGTTAATGAGACAAAAATGAATGTCAACTATCTTATACCAGTATTATTTCAGTATTGTACTCATGTGCCATGTTCTTGAGTGATGCATTTCTACTATAGTATTCTTTTCAGAATGTTCTAACAATAATTTATGTTTAAAATATATAGCAGTTAGGCCATCATTCTCCAAGTAACGTATCAATGTAAAATGATAACCATTGAATTAATGATAACCCATTTAAATACTCAAGAGTATGGTAGATCATGAAAGCATATTTAAATGAACCTATGCAATTATATTACCTTTCAAGGTACCATAATCAACTTCATTTTTGCAAGTTTTCAACTTAAATTTTGGTTGGAATTGGTATGAAGAAAAGTGAAAGCGAGCGTATAACTGACTTGCATATTTTCAATAAATTTAATGTACAATTTTATTTGTTTTGTAAATAGGTGAAGATCGAACTAAGCTTGATTCAACCGGTTTTGCTTGTGACAACACTTCATGGTCGATAATGTGTGTAACAAACAAACCAGTAAAAATCGACATGACCAAAATGCAAGTCCACCTTCAAGCATCTCATTCTACGAATCTCACAACTGTCATCAGGCCTTACTCAATGCAAGAAAGTTCTTACGTTATGAACTACATAACTCCGGTTACAATCACAACCAAACAAACACAAGTTGTGTGTGATCACAACCATGAACACCCTGCCGTGATCTTCTCATCTGGTGGATATACAGGAAACCTATTCCATGAGTTTAATGAAAACATTATTCCTTTATTTATTACTACTCGCCTTTTCAAATCTCGCGTACACTTTATAGTAGTTGACCACAAACCTTCTTTTCTTAAAAAATACAGACGTGTATTTTCACGTCTATCAGATCATGAAATCATTAATCCAGTGACTGATTCATCCGTACATTGCTTTCCTGGAGCCGTCACCGGATTAAAATTCCACAAATTCCTAGGTATAAACACATCCGAAAATCCTCAAAATTACTATTCAATGCCAGATTTTCGAAATTTTATTAGACAAACATATAAATTAAAAACACGAACGGTCTTGGATACCCAAAACCCCCCTGTATTACTTTTAATCTCCCGCCAAAGAACCAGAAAATTCCTTAACCAACCGGAACTGGTGAAAATGATGGAAGATCTAGGGTTTCGAGTGATCATAGCCAGCTTGGATCAAGAAATGTCAAACATTGAGAAATTTTCACGTGTGATCAACTCTTGTAGTGTCATGATGGGGGCACATGGGGCCGGGTTAGCTAATGAAATGTTTTTACCAGATGGGGCTGTTATGATACAAGTGAGACCATTAGGGTTTCAATATGGTGTTGATGCTTTCTATAGTGAACCGGGTCCAGGTATGGGTTTGAAGTATTTGGAGTATAGGATTGAACCGCGGGAGAGTTCGTTAGCTGATGTATACGGTCTTGATCATCCAATTGTTGCGGATACAGCTTCTGTTGCGGCAAAAGGAGGGTATGCTGCTGCACGTGATATTTATTTGAATAAACAAGATTTGAAATTGAATTTAAATAGATTTAGAGCGACACTTGTTGAAGCATTAGGGATTATAGGAAGTTACAAAGATGTTGCAAACGCGTGATTACTTTTTTTAAGCGGTTGATTTCGGACGATAGATCTTTAGTTAAAGATTAGCTAGATTGCATTGTTTTCAAGTTTACAAATTCAAGTAAAGAATAAATAAATGTTTTTGTTGTAAGTAATATACGAATAGCGTGGTCGTGATGTCTCATCTGTCTATGTTTAATGTTTTTCTCATGCATTATTAGTTACATTATCTTCCCATGTTCTAAGTCAGCATGAATATGTACCTTGAAATTTTTTCCTTCAAAACGAAAGTATGCACCACGCAACGTACATTTTGTCTAAGAGGGAATTGGCAGATCTCTATATTATTACATAATAGAAGAGATACATTAAGCAGGAGTAAGGGCAAATTAGTGAAGAAAGAAAAGAATACTAGCAAAATCCATCTCTTTAAAGCACATGCCAAAAATTAAAACAGATGATGATCAATGATGAGTCGAAAAGACATTCAATATTAAGTGACATCCATTGTAGTCTTGTAAACCAGGATGGATCCTAGAAGGTAGATCAAATCTTAATTTTGCTTCTAATAAGCTGGCGAATAGCAACGGCTAAACATTGTTGCTAAACAAGGTATTATGTTTCCCATCAACATTACCGATGCTAGTCTCATTTAGCATCAGATTTTCTTATCCGCTGCAATATTAACTATGGAATAAGCCGTTGTTATTAAGATATTTTCATAAGTAGTTTTGGAATTAAAATCATTAAAATCCACCAGGAGAGCTGCAAAATTCAAATTGGTAACAATCGTTGCTAATTCCGTTGGTAATACACAAACTTAGCAACGGATTTATAGTCGTTGGTAAACTTTCTGATGCTAGATGCATTTTTTCTAATAGCGTCCAGTCTCCTTCATTCAATAACTGGAAAAAAAATGTAGCTCGGGTTTGGAAGTTGGTATACATTGTCATGGAATGTTACAAGGTTATTTAAGTGCTAGTAATTTTCTCTACGATAAACTATAATGATGATGTACATAATATGTCACCAAAAGCAAAATGTGTCACTAATGATTTAAAGTTCTTACACATATGCGTTATGCTGTTTTGCGGTTTTACCTACACATAAAAGAGTGCAAGGTTGTTTGGGTAAAGTACTCTACAATAACATAAAAATAGTGGGGGAATGGTTTTTGAAAAACAAAATTCACAACTTTTCATAAAAAGTAGTGTGTTAAACTTAAAAGGTAAAACTGTAACCATAATTTTTCTCACATCCTACTATCCCTGGCTCTTGAAATCTTATACTATCTTAACTAAAAATACAAAAGGTAATAAAGATTTGATTCTTGTATATAGTGACAGTTTCTGTTGGTTTAGTAGTACGTCTGTCACTAATTAACAACACTTTTTTGTAGCATTTTTATATCCAACTTTACAAAAATCAAGTTGGCCAAACAATGTGACAAACGCCGGAAAGCTATTATATTCATAATCAAATTAGAGTTTGAGACTTATAATTGATTAACATATATTATCAATTTGACATTTTGATTTTAGCTAACATATTAACATAATTTTTAGACTAAAATACACCGTTGGTCCCTAAACTTGTAGAAAAGCATCGCAGTGGGATAAACCATGGATTTTTCATCGTTGGGAGTCCCTTGACCAATTTTTTGTCAGTCAACGGAGGGCAAAATGGTCATTTCATTGTTTTATTGAAAGAGTTTATGAGATTTGAGAATAGTGATGGTGTTAATTTTAGAGAGAGGAGCAGGAATTTAGAGAGAAAAGCAGAAAAAAGAGATAAAGGGAGGATGGTGGTGGTGACCGGTGATGGTATAATTTGATTGATTAAATACACCGTTAGTCCCTAATTAACCAAAACAATGAAATGACCATTTTGCCCTCCGTTGACTGACGGAAAATTGGTCAAGGGACTCCCAACGATGAAAAATCCAAATTTTGTCCCAACGCGAAGCGAATTGACAAGTTTAAGGACCAACCGTGTATTTTAGTCTAATTTTTATAAGTTATGATGTGACTCGCAAGGACAATGCTCGAAATCAATAATATAAAAACTTAGTCTGTTGCTTAATCACAATCAAGGTGTGTTTTTTATCATTAAACATATGTTTAGAACACCCATTTTTATTGACTTCGAATCCAAATGTAAGAATATGAATATGACAATCACAAGAGCATCAGATTTTCTTGTCCGCTGCAACATTAACAATGGAATAAGCAGTTGTTATTAAAATATTTTCACAAGTAGTTTTGGAATTAAAAATCATTAAAATCCATTAGGAGAGCTGTAAAATTCGTAGCTAATTTCGTTGGTAATACACAAACTTGGCAACGGATTTATAGTCGTTGGTAAAAAATTTATGCTAGTTGCATTATTTTAGTAGCGTTCAGTCGCCTTCATTCAATAACTGAAAGCAAATAATGTAGCCCGAGTTTGGAGGTTGGTATACACTGTCATGGAATGTTGCAAGGTTATTTAAGTGCAAGTAATTTTCTCTACAATAAAACTATAATGACGTGCATAATATGTCATCAAAAGCAAAAAAGTGTCACTAATGATTAAAAATTCTTACACATGCGTTATGTTGTTTTGCGGTTTTACCTACACATAAAAGAGTGCGAGGTTGTTTGGGTAAAGTCCTCTACAGTGACATAAAAATAGTGGGGAATTGAGTTTTGACAATTTTTACTCAACTTTTTATAAAAAGTAGTGTGTTAAACTTTAAAGTTAAAACCGTAACCCAAATCTTTCTCATACCTTTTAAATACATTAATCGAACTTATATATAGCGACACTTTCCGTTGGTTCAGTAGTTCGTTTGTCACTAATTAAACAACACACTTTTGTAGCGTTTTTATATCCAACTTTAAAAAAAAAATCAATTTGGCCAAACAATGTGACAAATGCCGGAAAGCTATTGTATCCATAATCAAAATAGAGTTTGAGACCTATAAATTATTAACATATATTATCAATTTGACATTTTGACACTAGCTAACATATTTAACATAGAGTTAGGATCAAATAAGAAGACAATTTAAAATGAAAAGGATAAGAAAAAAATCACAATCACACATTTTAGATGCAACTAAAAAAAAAGATGCATCTTCCCTTGAATTCCTCTATTTTATTTAAAATGTGTGGTTGAAAATTTCTCGTCTTATTTTTTTTTTATTTTTCTCATTAAACATAATCTCACGTATATATCTCCAATCCATTCTCATTAAACATAATCTTTTCCTTATCAAACATATAAAACTGCAATACAAAACATAAAAATAATATTACTTCGTATTGTTTTAACATTCTTCTGAGCCTACTGACAAAAAGAGATGCCATAGACATGGAATGTTATGCTCTGTTTTCTAATATAATCGGATTTGTTTTTCTTTCATCTTTTTTTTTTCAAGCACAAAGTGTTGCCAATTGAAATATGACTGAAAAATTGTATTCTTTTAGTTTGTCTTACAATCATAAAATTAAACTACAACACCAATTAGACCACAAACACCAACTATAGAATCAACCACATGTATACGCACAAGAACAATATATGAAATCAATATATATTAAACTAATACAATAAGTTATGAATGAGAATAGAATAGAATGATTGTTTATAACGTGAGCTAATATTTAGGAAGAGTTGTGCTATAATTTTAACATAGGTGTCAATTGAATAAGCAGCAAGAAGAAGAATGATGGGTAAGCATATAATGGTCAATTGAGTGTTAAATAATAATTATATTTGTATTTAAAGGTTTTAAAGTTGGATATGATGCAATTATAAAGGAGGATATGCATGAAATCCATAATATACAAAAACTCAGTGGGTTGCTTAATCACAATCAAGGTGTGTTTTTTAGTCATTGAGTATATGTTTAGAAAACCCATTTTTAATGACTTTAAATCCAAATGTAAGAATATGAAGACGACAATCACTAGAGCGTCAGATTTTTTTGTCCACTGCAACATTAACAATGGAATAAGCCGTTGTTATTAAAATATTTTCCACAAGTACTTTTGGAATTCAAAATCACTAGGTGAGCTGTAAAATTTAAATTGGTAACATTCGTTGCTAATTTTGTTGGTATTACCAAATCTTGGCAACGGATTTATAGTCGTTGGTAAACATTTTTTGCTACTTGCATTTTTTTCTAGTACGTTCAGTCGCCTTCATTCGATAACCGAAAGCAAATAATGTAGCCCAAGTATGGAGGTTGGTAGACATTGTCATGGAATGTTACAAGGTTATTTAAGTGCAAGTAACTTTCTCTACAATAAAACTATAACGACGGACATAATATGTCATCAAAAGCAAAAAAGTGTCACTAACGATTAAAAATTCTTACACATATGCGTTATGCTATTTTGCGGTTTTACCTAAACATAAAAGAGTGCAAGGTTGTTTGGGTAAAGTCCTCTACAGTGACATAAAAATAGTGGGGGATTTGAGTTTTGACAAAAAGAAATTTACTCAACTTTTCATAAAAAGTAGTGTGTTAAACTTAAAAGTTAAAACCGTAACCATAAATTTTCGCACATCTTTTAAATAAATTAATCGGACTTACATATGATGACACTTTCCGTTGGTTCAGTAGTACGTTTGTCACTAATTAAACGACACATTTTTGTAACGTTTTATACCCAATATATATATATATATATATATATATATATATATATATATATATATATATATATATATATATATATATATATATATATATATATATATATATATATATATATATATATATATATATATATATATATATATATATAGTTGGCCAAACAATGTGACAAATGCCAGAAAGCTATTGTATTCATAGTTAAATTACAGTTTGAGACTTGCAATTTTTTTTGAACGGTAGATTATATAAAAAGCTAGCAAGGAGCTAGAAAATTACAAAGACAAGGATCTAGAATATTTCATCCAAGAGATCCAATCAAAGTTACTTTTACATTTACTAAAACACCAAGTAAAAGATAATAAAACAACCTCGTCAAAAAGAAAATCCATACGCGGTTGAGAGTTTCCAAATAGAACCTGATTGCGGAATTTCCAAATCGCCCAACACATGACATAGAGTTTGAGACTTACAATTGATTAACATATATTATCAATTTGACATTTTGATTCTAGCTAACGTATTAACATAATTTTTTTAAGTTATGATGTGACACGCAAGGATAATGCTCGAAATCCATAATATACAAAAATTTAGTCGGTTGCTTAATCACAATCAAGGTGTGTTTTTTAGTGATTAAGTATATGTTTAGAACACCCATTTTTAATGACTTCGAATACAAATGTAAGAATATGAATATGACAATCACAAGATCATGAGGTGATTTAGCTTTTATGGTTCAGGCTTCCCTATCATTCATTTTGTTTTTTTGTTTTTTTTTTTTAAATAATATAATAAATATACAGTTGTTCAATTAAGCAAGAAAAAGAAATAATTGATGGCATGATTAAGACAAGCAAACAAAAGATACTCCATATATTTTAATAAGAATAAAAAGACAACTATGAAAAGGAAATAAATTAGTTGAAATAATAATAAGGTTCACAATTTATAGCAAAAAACCCTACAAATTTGTGTATGTCCGAGTGGTACCTCGGTTATCATGTGTTCGGATAAATAATAATTGTCCTTTTGTATTGTCTTAAAATAGATGTAAGAGTAAATTGCATAAATCATCCTTAAAGTTTGGCCAAATTGCATGTTTCATCCCAAACGTTATAAAAGTTCAAGGATCGTTCTTGTGGGGAAACCTTTGGTGCAAGTATCGTCTTTTTTTGGGAACTTTTTGGTGCAAGTATCGTCCCCACAGGGACGATACTTGCATCAAATGTTTCGCTACAGGGACGATCCTTACACTTTCGCAACGTTTGGTATGAAACATGCAATTTGGCCAAACTTTAAAGATGATTTATGCAATTTACTCTAGATTTAATTTGCAAGAAATTATACAAATTTTACTTTCAAAATTAAAATAAAGGGCTTTTAGCGACGACAAAAATCGTCTCTAAAAGTGTGTGTTGCCATCGCTAAACACTTTAGCGACCACAATTGAACGCAAAAACCACTATGATGACTATGATGAGAAACTAAATTTAATTTAGACCGAAAACTTCTATATAGATAAACTACGATTATAGCTCAAACTTGTAGCAGATCGAGCAAGAAATCTACAAAAGAGAAAGATTTACAAATGGATTATAATTCAATTTTATGGGTTAAAAGTTATTAAATTTAGGGCTAATCAATTTATGTGTAACAAGTTTTTTTTTTTTTTTTTTTTTTTTTCAGATTCATGTACTAAACGTTTAAATTTGACACTCTGGTGTATTTTCGAACAATTTTACCCTTCAATTTATTAAGACTCATTTTATCGGGAGGGGTAAAATGGTCCAAAAATACACTAAAGTGGCGAAATTTAAAAGTTTAGTACATGCATTTGCAAAAAAAAAAAAAAAAAAAAAAAAAAAAAAGATTGTTACGCAGATCAAAAATTTATAACGAGTACGATACATTTTAAATACATTGACCCTTTAATTTATCATTTTACACTATCATATGTTCACGTTATTCAGTTTATCAGTTATGCATGTACAAAAATCAAAGAAGTTGCAACACCTATAAAATCTTAATCATATTACTGTTCATTTTTCTTTTTCTTTTCTTTCATCTCTTTACATACATTTATTGTTTGAACGGCAAAGAAGCATAAAAGTTAAAACCAATAAATCAACACCGTAGCAAGACGCTAGGAGAATAGAAAATAATTACAAAGGGGGAGATAAGGCGTTTTGAGGGTTGCTAAACCATTCGAGCCAGTTGAAGAAAAAGAACTTTATATCGTTTCGAATAAACTCTTTGCTCGGCTTCTTGAAGGTCGAAGACAGAAGCATTGTGAAACCGTCATAAGATCCATAAGAACCATCTCGATATAGGTACATAACGTTAATAACTAACAACATGATATGATGTTAACATCCAACCGGCCAAATAAGAGACAAAATGTTAACATCTTTTATAATCCATATTGTTTATTATGTTCGAGAAACAACTGAACAACGTGGAGAGTTTAAAACTATTTTGATAAATTAATAATAATCTTGGTCTTTAACTCTTCATAGATTCATGGGAATGGCACATGCAAATATTATTCATTAATCTCTAAATATGAACGTTTAGAGTTAATGACTTACTTAAATAATATTCGCGTTGAGTCCGGAGCAAACATGAAGTACATGTGGTCAGATGGCAGATGTCGATCCTTTGACTTTATAATATATATATGCCGGTGATTATGAAGTATAAGTTGTTAATGATCATAACTAAGTTGTTTAACTATACTAACTAAGCATTTAAGATTATAAAAACCATATTGGTGCATAAAGTACGGTGAACGTATTAGGTTGGCAAGAAAATGGATACTCTCGTGAATGGACCGTTGAGTAATATTCCGTTCCACATACGATATGATGACTTCTAATGATTCCGATATGTGCTCAAAATTCCATGAATGCGAGACACCAGTCTACACTACAAGAAAAATTAGAACAAGGGACGAAACTTAAGTTTGACTGATGAAATCGTGGCCCCACTAGCTGTCGCCAAAAGTCAAAAAGGGTCGTCGCCAAAAGGTTTAGCGACAAGGTTATAATGAGGACTTTCTAGTGAGGACTTGTCCTCACCAAAGACTTTTAGCGATGACAAGTTCTAACCAAAATCCCCAAAAAGTCCTAACCAAAAGCACCGAATGTTGTAGTGGCGCGAGTTGCTTAGGTGATGAACGATATAAACAACTATCAGCCTCTAAAAATTTAACATTAGTTTCCTTCTGTATAATTGCAGTCTCTAAAGATCTTGACTACTTTTTGCCATTAGTTTGCATGAATACAACTATTGTTATAAAGACCTTGCAACTAGTCAAATACTTGGTGAGCAACTTTCATTCTGTACGGTGGAAAATTAATCTTTATATTTCTTATATGCGTTCGTGAAAGTACATGTATATATAATCACTTCCTCCACGTTATAAAGTTTGACTATTATATAAAATTCATAAACCGTGTCATTTGATAAAATTCCATTGGCCACCGTTATGTTTGAAATTTGGATCTAAGCTAGTGAAGGTTGAATTAAATCCCACTATTTTTAAGTTAAGTAATGTGCATATTTTTCACAGGAAAAAAAAAAAAAAAACTCAAAGCCAGTAGCAAGTAACTGGTCTTTATTTTAAGGATAGAAATCGTCGATGTTGACTTTACCGCATTTAAACTGTATGATATGAGACTTGTTTTGTATCCTTTGTCCTCAAATGTTTTTGAGTAATATATTTACTCGACACCGACCCAAAACTAAACTAGCCTTGAAAATGTTTAAAGTAGGAGTTGACACGGAGTTTAAATTGTATGTCGCAACTGGTTTTTGTAGGAGATGTATTTGCAACAAAATAGTAATTTTATCAAAGTTTTGTAGGAATATGTTGTTCCAAAAAGTACATTATCAAAGTGGGCGGACACTCTCCTAACCATTTTAAGTCAAATATTGTCTTTCACATATTGTCGATGAGACACGATGTGTTCGTATGCCGGTTAGTATTATTGTCAAATATTTACGACTTACGAGAATTTTAGTTGTAATTGTAAAAGAATAGTAGGGGTAAATTAGTCTTGAAAAAAGAGTTGTAAATTGTCATCCCATGTGGGAAAAGAAATTTATATATATATCAAAAGAAGTCTTCACATTTTGAGCTCATATACACCTTATGCAAGATTGTATATATGAAGGGAGGAGTGCAAACTAAGCAATAACTTAACACAAAATAATCAATGGTTCATAAAGAGACAAGTTTTGGGAAAATGGCAAAGGCAAGAGGAGGGAAGCTAATTCTATTTGCAACTCAAGCACTTTGTGTCTTTCTTCTTTTTCATTTTCTTTACATTGAACTCTTCACCTTTAAAGCCACTCCATCTCAAATCAAATGTAAGTTCTAATTTGAATCTTTCATCATATTCTTCCTTCTTTTATGTGTGGTCTCTCATCACAAAATGTCTTCTGGCTAAGACACGATCGTATAGAGGTCAAGCTCGACCTTGCCCGGCATTCTAGTAGATTGAGGAGATTTGTCTAGTTTATCGTTTTGCATAGACATTGTGAATTAGTTAATGTTGATGACTTTTGGTATATAAGTTTAATATCAATGGTGTAATTGCAGTTGCAGGGAGGCAAATCTTGTCGGAATGGAAGGCCGATTTGAGAACTGAAGTTAAGAAGGATGATCAACAACAATCTCTTCAATATCTTTTGACAAGATTAGTAGAAGGTCATTATCTTTCTCTCTCTCACTAACAAATATAAGATGATCATGCATCCAAAGGAATTTTCAAATGTTTTCATTATTCTCTATGGTTTTGTATATAACCTTATATAGCTCTCGGATTTCTTAACATTTTCATCTACATATGCTACATACAATAATCTTAGTTATATCAACATCTTCTTATATGCATGACTAATGGATTAAAATCACGGAATCACCGAGCTCGTCGATATTGAACAGCTGCATGTTGGTTCCTGTTAATTCAAAATGGTTCATGATTTAAATCTTAGTATCAACGAACTTGATCATTACTTTCCGCTATTAATTAAAGTTGTTGCTTTTATGTTGGTTACTTGGTTAGCACGTCACCTAAATAATAAAAAAAGATTGACATCTAGGCCTTATGTGCACCTGGTTGTTGATCTAACACAAAATTTCTAAAATCTCATAAAGTGACACCAATATGAAATAATCAAAATCTGGCTTTCTTTTTCTACATGTATGTATGCACACATAGTTGGAAAAGTACTAATGACATAAATTAATTTTGTATTTAAACTAATGTGTCACTTTACGTTCATGTTCTTACAAATGGAATTGAAAGCTGGTGAGGACAAGGAAAACAAATTTGGAAGACAAAGTTAAATGTCAACTTTTCATATTATTTGAATATTATACGTACAAATAGGCCACGTCGTGTGATTGAGAGACACATAGTATATGTTTATTCTAATTAAATATAAAATGCTCCATCAATTAGAGTTATATATTGCCGGCAATCATGTTATGACGTGTTTGGAGTTACATCTTAATATTCATTCTTGATTCTTGTATGTTTAAATAGGTTTAAAATAATTCTTGAGTAACTAACACTCAAATATGATATTCACATCTTACCAATTTGTTATGGGCACAACTATGGTCTTGTGACAAATAGTCACTTTCAGAACTTGATATATCGAACATTGTTTTACTTAATCTTGATTTTGAAAACAGGTGAAGATCGAACCAAGCTCGAAACAACAGGCTTCGCTTGCGACAACACTTCATGGTCACTAGTTTGTATCACAAACAACCCTGTCAAAATCGACATGAGCACAATGCACGTCCATCTTCAATCATCGTATCCGAACCACAAATCAGCCACCAAAAACACTACTACAACCACTGTCGTCAGGCCATATGCCATGCAAGAAAATCCATGGGTCATGAATGACATTACTCCGGTAAAAATCACAACAACCGAACCGACACAGCTTACATGTGATCACAACCACAAACACCCTGCTGTTATCTTCTCATCGGGTGGATACACTGGAAACATCTTCCACGAATTCAACGAAAACCTTATACCATTATTCATCACCACCCGCATGTTCAAATCTCACGTACATTTCATAGTAGTGGATCACAAACCTTCATTTATATACAAATATAGACGTGTATTTTCACGTCTATCCGATCATGAAATCATAAATCCATTGAATGATTCATCTGTGCATTGCTTTCCATCAGTCATCACTGGATTAAAATACCACAAATTTCTCGGCATAAGCACGTCAGAAAATCCTCAAAATTCCTACTCAATGCCAGATTTCCGAGATTTTATTAGACAAACATATAAACTAAAAACACGAAGCGTATTCGACAACTTAAATGACTCAGACCCTCCGTCTTTACTTCTAATCTCGCGCCAAACAACAAGAAAATTCCTAAATCAACAAGAAATGGTTAAAATGTTGGAAGAATTAGGGTTTAGAGTGATCATTGCCAGCTCAGCGGACGAAATGTCGAATGTTGAGAAATTTTCACATGTGATCAATTCTTGTAGTGTTATGGTGGGAGCCCACGGGGCAGGGTTAGCTAATGAAATGTTTTTGCCTGATGGGGCTGTTATAGTACAAGTGAGACCATTAGGGTTTCAATGGGATGTGGATTCATTTTATAGCGCACCCGCTCTGGGTATGGGCTTGAGGTATTTAGAATATATGATGCAACCAGATGAGAGTTCGTTAGTTGATGAGTACGGTCTTGATCATCCGATCCTCCAAGATACAGCGTCGGTTGCAGCTGAAGGAGGCTATGATGCAGCACGTAAAATGTACTTAGATAAACAAGATTTGAGATTGAATCTGAGTAGGTTTAGAGAAACACTTACTGAAGCTTTGAGACTTGTTGGACGTTACAAAGATGTCGCAAATGCTTGAGTCTTTTAGTTTGTAGAAAAGGTATAATTAAACGTTTTGTTTATATGTCGATACGTACTATACACATAAAGTTATATATTTGATTTTTTGTAAGTTAAGTATATGTTTAAATTTGAATGAGATGAATTCAAATGAAGAATAAAGACATGTTACATATATAGTACACTAGCTTAGAGACCCGTTGACACCGGGTTAATTTTTAAAGAAATAGATAAATGAGATGTTAAAAAAGCAACGAATGTAAACATGTTCCATTAATATTTGAAAGAAATAATAAGTAATAAGTGACTTATTCGATAAACAATTGTGTTTTTAATAATTAAAATAATAAACGTCCATGCATTGGCGTCTCCAAAATTGATGGTTATGAAGAGCAAATGTATTCAATGATTGCTCATCAAGTTAATAGCCAATGCCCGTTCCATGAACACCTAATGATTTAAAAAAAACAAAAAAATGTAAGTGTACGGTTTCCAATCGTATTAGAGATCGACATTTAACTAATCCATGATCGATTGATGAGAATATGTGAGTAAAGAACCTATTAATCGACAAAGAATATTTTTAGAGTACATCGTTAATGACGATATATATTGTAGTTAAAATCACTTAATCACTCCTACAACCCATTTCATTACAGTTAAATATCTAACACTTATATTCAAAATCACTTAATCACTCCTACAACCTGTTTCATTGCAGTTAAATATCTTACGCTTATATTCAAAATCACTTAATCACTTAATTACTAATGCAACCCATTTCATTTTAGGTGTTTACCATCTCCTACAACCCGTTTCATTACTGATTAAATATCTTAAGCTTATATTCTAAATCATTTAATCACTCCACCCTACAACCCGTTTCATTATGATTAAATATCTTACGCTTATATTCAAAATCACTTAATCACTCTTACAACCCGTTTCATTAAAGTTAAATATCTAACGCTTATATTCAAAATCACTTAATCACTCTTTAACATGTTTCATTGCATTTAAATATCTTACGCTTATAGTCAAAATTACTTAATCACTCCTACAACCCATTTCATTTTAGGTGCTTACCATCTCCACAACCCGTTTCATTACAGTTAAATATATTACGCTTATATTCTAAATCATTTAATCACTCCTACTACCCGTTTCATTACAGTTAAATATCTTTATAATCCTTGAAGTGCGTCTATGTAAACAATGTTTGTAGTAATCCTTGAAGTGCGTCTATGTAAACAACGTTTGTAGTAGTTTCGAGATATTTTAGTTTAAGTTAACATGTAACTTACTAAGAGGTTTTGAGTTTTTTTTTTTTACTTTAATATTAACTATATGATGTGTTCTTTTACATTTATCACGTACTTAATTATGTTTACTTAACTATGATGTGTTCTTTTACATTTATCATGTACTTTAATATTAACTATGATGTGTTCTATTACATTTTAATATGTGTTCTCTTAAATAAAGGTTGACATGCCCTTACTTGTGTTTTCAAGGCATAAATATTCAATCTATTAAAAAATTGAAATGACCCATTTCATATATCAAACAAGTAATTTGAACCCGCCGCGACGCGGCGGGGGTGTCTTGATACATTGTAGATTCAAGACCACAGACAATGCCTTTTTTGCAATTACTAAAACAGATAGGCCTGCAATGACATTAATATGAGAGGTTTTATAAGAGCCCTCTAAACTTAAATGACCGAGTCACACCACAAAGTTATGCTCTATACAATTTACAACTTTTGCATACAAAGTTTTAGAAATGGTGATTGCACCTACTTCTTAATGGTTGCATAGAGGCCATACTGTATCCTATATCTAAAAGAAAAAGCTTACATGTTTAGTAAGATATACAACCTTCACTGTACCCAAAAAAGTGTCAACTAAACGCTTTCTAACAGATAGAAGAACACCTGATATAGAACCTGAAGCCACACAAAATGCACATCATTTGCTCCTTCGTTTTTGAATCCGTGTTCAAACCAACCCACCATAATTTGTGTAAAGCCCTACTTTTCAAGATTTTAATATGTAAATGGGTCAAGATTCGTATCCTCGATGACCCACTGTCAAAGTTTGATTTGACATTTAAATTAAGAGACATATTAAGTTTGAGTTTTAGGTAACACAAATAAAGCTATTTTCATTTAAGATAGAAAATTTCCCAAGCCCACTAATGTAGCCTTTCTATTGTCACAACTACCTTCAAAATTTGGAGACTTTATAAATATATCAAAGAATCGTGTTTGCGTGATTCAATGACATCCTGGTAAACATTTTCTCCATAATGGTCGTACCTGTTATAAGAAATTACTATTATCTTCGGTTGGTAATGTCAGGTATTGTGAACCAAATGATTATTATAACATTACTCACATGTTTCGTATGACTTTGGTTTCTGGAGCACTTGGATTAAAATAGTAACATGTAGCAGGCGTACTTGATAACCGAAGGCCTGTAATACGTAAGTTTCATGTTAAGGGAAACCAATAGTGATAGCGTGAGGTGGAAGGTTCTGTTATCAGACTCACCCCCATAAGTCTTCACCAACCGTGAGCTAACCGCCATCATCACTGGCTTGTCCAAGTTCTCATATTGCTGCAAAGGGAAAATCTTTAGCCTTGTCGTTTCGAAGAGATAACCTAACAGTGTTACCCCTGCATAAGGCGTTCATTTAGGCGTGTCACATCTTTCAAAGACCTGAAAACCTATTCGTTAACGGTTATACTTACTCTAGATTCGAATGATGATATCTTTCCGCACTACTTTCTTCATTGTTTGGTTTCAGAACATCTCGTTCATCACCAACACGTTGGATAACGCCAATGTAATCAGTCAGTATTGCTTCTCTCTTATCTGCTCGTGAGTATAGTTCATTCTACGCAGCGAAACTGATATGGTGGCTGGGGAACACTGTATCTGGATATCGTTGGATGTTGGTCATTGTTCCAAACAGCAAAGTGAGCTCGTGCGGCAGTGTTTGCATCCGTTTTTTTTTGTATTGTGAATGAAACCAAATCTGGTCATTGCGTGCGTCTTATTCATTTATAGATCCCTATCGAACCGCTTGGTATCACGCACTTCCATATTCGCTTGTATGGCCCCTCCCTGTATCATAGAAAAGTACTATATCAGATATTGATGAATATGTCTATATGGTGGACCAGTAGATTTTGTTGGTCACTGATGACAGGGAAAAGGTACAACACCTAACAGTACATAGAGCAAGATATATTGGTTTGGTAAAGTGCAACCGGAACACTTATTAGAACTACGTTATAATGATAATGGTTATCGATTATCATTCACAATATGCAAAATGAATCAACATTATACCCGGGAAGTGCATAATAAAAGAAAACTTCATTAAATAGAAAATCCCATTATAAGACTCACATTTTCACCAATGTATAAGTATGTTATGTTTTACCTCGACAGAGCTAATCGGTTGACGCCAAGGTTTTATTAAATCAAAAAATTCATACGCAAAATTAAAGTTTCAATTATTTTATCGACAAAAGGAAATCCAGCCATCACCAAATATTAAAGTCGAACAAATATACCTCTTGACCTCTAATCCATTCTTCTGTTGCCTCTTGATAACCTCTCGCTGGGATCATATTTCATGTACACACGATGGGCATAAGTACTCCTAAATAACTATATAAGTAGTTAAAAAACACTTTAAACATAGTACCGAGTAATTGCTATCGAAAATATCCACCCAAAGCTCACAATTTCAATAAGCAATCCCAAACTAATATCACTTATAAGTAGTTTAAATAAGTACTCTAAATAACTATATAAGTAGTTAAAAAACACTTTAAACATAGTACCGAGTAATTGCTATCAGAAAACCCACCCAAAGGTTACCGAATGAGTAGAAAAACTAATATATGTTGAGGAATTCCATGGTTTATAAGGCATACATTAACATTGGGACGAAAATTCTAAGTAAGAGATAATCTACTAAAAATAATCTAATAAAAGTTAAACAACAAACTTCAACATATATCAGCTCACTTTACCTTTTAACGCCATGTTCTATACTTCCGATTCACTACCAGTAACTCATCAACCCTTTCCACACAATCATACCTTTAAAAAAACTCAGAATACCATCTTCACCACTTATCCAAATTCCCAAACACTATGTTTATTTTAAAATGGGTTCAAATAAAGAATGTAGCTAAAAAAAAAGGAACGGGTCAAACGGTAAAAACTTTTCTCCATTTCATGTTTCAAAAATCTTTTATTATATTAGAGGTTATAGATAATATTATCATATAAAAAACTAATCAAAGTACCATTAAAAGATATCAAAATCATTACCTGAACAAAAGGCTATCATGAAGGCTTGCTAATATATATGGGGTTAAAGGCATATGGCATCTATCACCTGCATGATTACAATACTATTGTCAAACTCATGAAAAATAAGTTATCAGATCAATGCTATATTTTTTTAACATTTTAACTACTGCCATCTGATCATACATTTGTTGCTATATTATCAAATTAATGCTATATAAACATTTTAACTATTGCCATCACCTGCATGGTATATTATTTAAGCATTTTAACTCATGAAAAAGAATTATCCAAGCACCATTGTGAAGAAAAGGCTATCATGGAGAAAAGGCTATATAAACATTTTAACTATTACTTTCGTCGTTTTCTTATTCTCTCAAAATCATTACCTGAACAAAAGGCTATCATGGAGGCTTGCTAATATATATGGGGTTAAAAGCATATGGCATCTAACACCTGCATGATTACAATACTATCGTCAAACTCATGAAAAATAAATTATCAGATCAATGCTATATTTTAACATTTTAACTACTGCCATCAGATCATACATTTGTTGCTATATTATCAAATTAATGCTATATATACATTTTAACTATTGCCATCACCTGCATGGTATATTATTTAAGCATTTTAACTCATGAAAAAGAATTATCCAAGCACCATTGTGAAGAAGCTCATATTCTCGTTAATTGGCACTACTACTACTGCTATCAGATCAAGCATATCAAACACCTGGCCATTCATTAGAATATCCGAAAATGGCAAGCTGGAAATCTGTCAAAACAAAACAAACTAAATCAATTTACCTCCATCTTGTTGTGTCAATTTAACTAATAACGATTACATGCACCAAAATTAAAGTTAATATGTTTTGTGACTCATTAGTATGTGATCCATTACTAAGCTTCTCATTTTCACTCTAACTAATGGGTGGGATATGCGGGTAAAATAATGAAAATGGGTATGTACATGTTGTAAACAACAAAAACCCACCCAATACATCCATATTCCTTTTTTAAATAGAAATCAGGTCAACAAACCCGACTCGACCTTTTTTTCCACCCATACCAAAAAGTACCCGTTTAAACCAATTACCAAATCCACCGACAACCCTTTTGCTCCCTTTAATGTATACAATGAAATTGCGTACACTTTACTATATAATTCCTCATCTTGATTGAGCATGTTAAGAGTGGCTTCCATAGCACCTCCGTTTGCTGCATAGACACCTGAAAGGGACTCGTCAAAGGTACCAGAGGAACTCATCTCATGTCATAATCAGCATATTTTCTAGCTAAATTTGCAAATTGAGATGAACCATTCCACCTACTTCATCAGAGAATTCAATTACTCTTTGCCTATAACACAAACCGACCCAACTAAGAGTATATGGGGTGATTATGCAACCACTATCTAAACCCAAATATAGCATTGATGCTTCAGTAATGCAAATAACTTACCAACCATCCTCCAGCGACAACGACACTGATAGCAACAACTTCCTTTACAACAGCCAATCCAAGAAACCTCATGTGCCGTGTGTAGCGTTCCTCTCTCTGTGGCAGTATCATCTAAAGATATATACAACAACGATAAACATTTAAATTACGATAACTATAAGTGGCAAAGGTAGTCGAGAATAAACTTGTTTTTGTCACCTAAAAAGAGTAAATCATAATTAGGCAGAGGCCCATTATAGAGGGTAACAGCTATTAATTGTAAAGATCACATGAAAACATTTGAAAGTAAAGCTTACATATCACAATATTAGAAATAGTAAGCAGAATAATAAAAAACCTCTTATAACCTATAAAAGCTATCGACTTTATATGCTTTTCAGCGGATATTGGTAAAATATAGGAAAACACGCATTTTTTTCCCTTTCTCTTGCCCCAATTTTAGCAGCCAAACACACCCATTTAAGCCCTTACACAACCATATATAACGAAGAAGAAATAAAGATAAAATAAAATAATAACTTTCACACAGAATACCAAGTTCATACACTTTCCAATAGCAAAATCTAACTTTTTATCTAAAAACTCGAAACTCGGACATTAGCGCATTGCTTATGAACTTATCCACTCCCATTATCTAATTTGAATCAAAGAGAAAACCCACGTTTGTATTGATATTGCTTGAAAAGTCAAATTATGATAAAGTGGAAAACTTTAAAGCACAACGGACCAACTTAATAGTAGGCGTATTAAGATACCTTGAATTACTAATGTTGGACTTCCATCTCTTGAGTTTAAGGTCTTGTCTATCATTACACAGGTGGCACCGTTTTGTATCTACACAATATGGAAGAGGGTTTTCACACTTCATTAAAAAAATGTAACAAAATTTACTACAACAAAAAATTAAGAATAACCATAGTAGTAAATAACCATAGTAGAAAAATTCGTCTTCTGTGTAATATAACAGTTCAATGCAAGTATGCTAACCATAAGTCTAAAACGTAATGAGTGGATCCTTGAATAACTCTGCTTTCACATAAGCGAAGCAATTATTATATATATCGACTTTATTACGAGATTACATTTACGTTATTAACTTGAATATAGGTATCTACATATGTCGCCAAGACCAAACAAAGTTTATATACCATTTAGTTCTTTCTTATTATTATGCCATATAATGACCAATAAAGTCTCTAAATTTAGAATCATTTAGGTATGTACCGGCAAGACCTAATGCACCAAGCTAGTTAGCATAACCACACACGTCATGGAGGCACCAAACTCATAAGAACATTAACGTTAACATTAACATTTCATTTATAAACGATTTTGATCCATTTCTTTTAAAAACGTGTTCTTTTACCCATTTCGATAGTTAATAACCTAATCCAAATCGGTCCATTTCTCATGGGTTCATTGATATTACCTCACCTAAGTCGCAAACATAGAAGATGACCAATATTAAATTAAGAGACACTCATATAGTATCCCACCTCTTGAAATACCAAATCGAATGAGATATTACATGTTTTTAGATGCATTACATTATTTTTAAACGTAAAACTTAAAACTAATAGTTGAAGGATGAAGAATACCATATCAAAAGGTTGTAGCCTTAACTGATAAAGCATGGTCATACAACAAAAAATGCCTTGGTGAGGCCAAGGTAGGTTGGACGGTCCATACCACAGTTTGCTTCATTAGCAGCTGCAATAAGGCGTTGGAGCAACAAATAGATAAGTAGATATGTTAAGGTATAAATAGAGATAAATGAATATACATTTCAATCTCAATGATTTAATGTAAAATTTATATATAAGGAAAGGTGTAATCTCACCCGCAACATTGCTTCGTCAATTTGTTTGAGATCAAAAAAATTTGCATTTATCTTCTTGATTTCCTTTTCCTTACGCTTTCTACTTCCACACAAAATAATGCAAAAATGACTCCCGTTGGGAGAAAAGTATTAGAACAATAAGAGAAAAAACATGGTAGGTTCACAATATTACCATTTAACTGTTTAACCCAATCGACCCTCTAATGCTGCAAAAGTTACAAACAGGCGGGTAAGTGGAAGTGGACAAAGATTTATCTAAACACCCATAAACAAAACAACAAATCTCTCATTCAAATTGTAAGAAATTTACCTTCATCGACAATAATGTGCGCTCTTCATAGATCCGCTTCATATGCTTCATATCAGGATAATGAGTGAAATCAACAACCTAAAAGCAATTTTAAAAAAATGCAAAAAATAACAGATTTAGCTATTCAAAATTTTATCAAACACATAGTGTGCATAAAATTCATTACAAATGCAACTCAGTTCAACCTGTATCCTAATTCATTAATTTACCAATTTCCCCAATTTTCCCAACTAATAAAATGATTAGGGTTTCATACAAAAATCATTATAATTCGATTTAATCAGTTTATAATTATTAACATATATTATAAATAATCGAAAAAAACATTAAGAAACATAATTTGAGACAAAATTGAAACGTAAATGGGAAAAAGAGGTAACTTACTGATTTACAAATCAACATCTGTTACAATCGGTGTCGAAAATAGAGGAGACCAAAACGTAAGGAGCAAGTGATTCTATGGATTTTCATCATCAAAGGTTTTGATATACGGAGGTTTTTCGATTTTTAGGAAGTGATGTTTTGATAGGGAGGAGCGTGTAGAGAGAGAGAGAGAAGTATACAATGAAATCAGTTTCAATACCGTGCTGACTTTAGTTAAAAAAAAATACCGTGTTGACTTATTTTTTTGAACAAATTAAATACATACGTCCCATATTAAGAGTTCATTTTGATTTTTAGAGTCTTTTCTGCTCAACTTTAACCTTAAATGTTATTATTTGTATTATATAATATTTGATGCAAAATATATGAATGAATTGAGTTTTAAATGTATTTTTATTGATATAATTTTCATAAAATATTATATCAAAAATGAAAATATTTACTGCCAAAGTTAAACATAAAAAACTAAAAAAACTCAAAATAAAAATTTAATACGAGAAGGAGGGAGTATCAACTAAATTTTCTATTCAAATTACTAGAATCCATCAAAAAGTAGATTTTAGTCCTTTAGCAATCACAAAAGGTAGAGTTGAAGTTCTTGAGAGCTAAACCTCTTCATTGAATTTAGGGGTGTTCACGGAATGGGTAATATCCACAGTAACCGAAAACCGAAACCGAATCGAACCGAAAATAACTGAACCGAATTTGTGACCGAACCGAATTGGTCAAAATCGAACCGAACCGAACTAAATATTTGGTTATCGGGTTGGATATGGTTTTGGCAATGAAAACCGAAAACCGGACCGAAAACCGAATTCATATAAAATATGTATTTTTTCTATGTATATATATGAAGAAAAAAATCACTAAAACTCTTTTTTAGTATAAATATAACATGATTTAAGCTTGAAAAAAAAAATTGTGCTAAAAATATATATAATTAAATAAAAAAATAATTAAAATTATGTAATTCGGGTTATTCGGTTCGGTTTTCGGTTATAGGGGTTCGGTTTTTGGTTATTCGGTTCGATTTTCGGTTCGGTTGAATCAAATTTAATTTCGGTTCGGTTCGGTTTTCGGTTATACCCAAAAAAAAAAAATAACCGAACTAACCGAACCGAATAAACCGAATAACCCGATAACCGAACCGATGAACACCCCTAATTGAATTAGCCTTATAATTTCATTTGCCCAAAAATTTATAATGTCTATGGTAGTGTCATTTTCATATCATATAGTTCATTCGTCTTAAAATAATTATTCATCGATAAAAATTACACAGTTTAAAAAAAATATAATTATTATTATTAACTTTTCTTTTTATTTTTTGCAGAATGACAATTTTATTTTAACTAAATAATTAATTTTTATTTAAAGTTTGTAACATTAATTTCAACCAAGAGTAATATAGTAAACTCGATCAAACTTCTATCTATCTTTAGTAGTGAACAATTAAATTAAAAAATACAAAGAAAAACCGTGAACTATAAAATTGGGACGGTGGGAGTATCATATAACATATACATGCACGTACACATACAAAACAACATATTGTATAGTTTTGATACGACTTTAATTTCTTCCTATTTAAATAAAAATAAAATGATCGAGTATGAACCATAGTTGTTAAGATCCCGATCCCGATCTTAAGATCTTATGATTTTACGATTCAACAAATAAATAACGATCCGGATCTCACGTATGATCTTAAAAAGCTTAAGATCTTATAGGATACCAGAGGCGGACCTAAGGCATAACTAGGTGGTTCCCGGGAACCACCTTGGACACCAAACTTGTTTAGAAGCGATATATTGAATAATTTTGGGACCTACCTTTGAAACTAACAAGGAACCACCTTGGATCTAGAATGAAAAAGAAAGACAGAAGACTAAAGGAAAAGAAACCTAGATGGAGAAACAGCCGGACATTGTTGCCGGAAACGGTGATAAGAGTATGTGGTAAAGAAAGTGTCACGTGGGTTTATTTTTGGTTAGAAGATGACTAGAATGCCAATTTTTTGTTTTTAGTGAAGTTTTATATGTGGTAAAGAAAGTGTCACGTGGGTTTATTTTCTTTTAATAGCTTATTTTTCTTATAGTAAAATTATGAGTAAATTACATGGATGGTCCTTAAGGTTTATCCAAAGTTTCAATCACAGTCCCTGAAAGTTTAAAGTTGCATGGATAGTCTCTATCTCTGAAAAGAATAACACCTATGGTCCCTTATTTAACTGCTGTTAACTAAGTTCCGTTATAATTTACACTTTTAGCCCTTTTGGTTAACAATTGTTGCCTCGTCAGGTCCTTTATCATAACGGACGTTTATAATTTAAAGATTTTCAATTTAGGCACGTTATTATACGTTTCTTATGTTTTCATCCGTTTTAAATGCTTTTTATCGTTTTCGTCCGTTTTATACGATTTTATCCGTTTCGTCCGCTTTTATCGTTTTCATCCGTTTTATCGTTTTAATCATTTTACGTTTTCATCCGTTTTCTTATGTTTCCATACGTTTCATCCGTTTTAATACGTTTTATTCGTTTTCTTATGTTTTGTTTACATTTTGGTCCTTTTATAAGTATTCATCCGTTTTCTTCGTTTTATACATTTTCATACGTTTTATCCGTTTCATATAATTTCATCCGCATGTCGTTTTTATCCATTTTCGTCCGTTTTAATATGTTTTCACGTTATCATAAGTTTTCATCCATTTTATCCGTTTTCTTATGTTTTAATCGTTTTCATCCATTTTATCGTTTTCTTCCGTTTTATCGTTTTCGTGCGTTTAATCCGCCTCTATACATTTTCTTACGTTTTATATGTTTCATACTTTTTTATACGTGAGAAAAACAAAAGAAAATGTATAAAAACGGATAAAAGCAAATTAAAACATATCGAAAGGACGAAAACGTATAATATTAAAAAACGTATAAAAACGGATGAAAACGTATGAGAACATAAGAAAAAGTACAAAAACGGATAAAAGCAGACGAAAATGAATAAAAATGAACGAAAATGGATAAATACGGATGAAAACGTATAAAAACATAAAAAAGCGAATTGAAACAGACAAAAACGAATAAAAATGAACGAAAACAGATAAAATCGTATAAATACAGATGAAAACGTATTAAAATGGACGAAACGAATAAAACATATGAAACGAAAAAATGGACGAACATGGATAAAAGCGATTACACGGATGAAAATGTATAAAACGAAAAAAAGAAATAAAATGAATGAAAACGTATAAAATATATGAAAACGTGTAAAACAAGCGAAACGGATAAAGCGTGAGAAAACGTATAATATCGCACAAAAGCGTAAAAACGGACCGAATATAAAAAATGTAAGCAACGGGCGAAACGCATAAAAAGCGTATTAAAGCGGATGAACACGTAATAAAAGCGGATGAAAACGTATAAAAACGGACGAAAACGTATAAAAACGGACGAAAACATATAAAAACGGACGAAAACGTATAAAAACGGACGAAAACGGATGAAATCGTAAGAAAACGTATAAAAACGTGCCTAAATTCGAAAATCTTTAAATTATAAACTTCCGTTATGATAAAGGACTGACGAGGCAACGATTGTTAACCAAAAGGGCTAAAAGTGTAAATTATAACGGAACTTAGTTAACATCAGTTAAATAAGGGACCATAGGTGTTATTCTTTTCAGAGATAGGGACTATCCATGCAACTTTAAACTTTCGGGGGCTGTGGTGAAACTTTTGACAAACCTTAGGACCATCCACGTAATTTACTCTAAAATTATTGTGAGAACAAGATATTGTAATTTATTTTTTATATCATGTATTATTGATTTATTTCTTTTTTCACATCAAATTGTTCCATGAAATGCTTTTGCAATATGGTTTATATTCTGTTACTCGTTAAAAATAAGTTATTTTATAACTTAACTATTGATTGATTTGTTTACTTACTAATTTAACACAAATATAAAGCATCTCCTTTGTTATGGACTTAATGTTTCAACAGATTTTCCTTGTTACTATTTGTGTATATTTTACCCGGCTCGACCCGACCCATTTAGTGGTGGGCTCGTTGAACTATCGATTTTATCGATTACTCGACTACATTAAGGAACCACTTTACATTTAGCTCTAGGTCCGCCACTGTAGGATACCGATCTTGACCACAAGATCTTAAAATCTATTTCGATCCGATATTACGTTTCTCGAATTGAAAACTAAAAAACTACAAAGTTATGAATTATCTTTTAATAAAATTTAAAAAACAACATGTGATTCTTATTAAACATTCCATATTCTTGATTTAAGACAACATTTTTATGAAACATTCATATAATATTTTGCTTATGATATATAATAATTTGTATATTGGAATAATATTACAAAGAAAATTAAAAAATGACATTGTAATAAGATCTTAGGATCTCGATTCGATCTTACGATCACGATCTTGCAAAAACAAAAATAATCATAAGTAAGATCCCGATCTTAAAAACCTTGATACGAACAAATATTTTATCTAGTCATATTTGTAGCTAAACATAGAAAATTTGAAAGATATTAAGACAAATATGCCATTAAAAAAAGATATACCGCGTATTAACAAGAAAAATAAGGACCGAGTTGATGTACATGTGATGCATGTAATTAGTTGACCACCTCCGCATCAAAGTATCCAACTTATTGCTGTATCGACACCAAACAAAATCTGATGATAGAAAATTAACGTGTTTCGCTTTCGTGATACAGCATGCATGCAAATTAAATCACTTACGCAATCTCATGCTTAGGGCTTATGAAATAATCATAATTGCAAAATTTTGTGTTATACTCCTTTCATCTCAAATTATAAGTTCATTTTTCTCGTTTTGTTTGTTCCGAAATACATGTCCATTTTCTTATTTCAACCAATCAAAAAACACTTTAGCGGATATAAAAGGTACTTGAATGTTGAATAAATTAGTTTGTGGGATTTTATTAAATTTTGTGCTAATTAAAAATGAACTTATAATTTAAGACGGAGGGAGTAATATTTACCTTTATATTAAAAACATAGATAAATATGTGTCAAAATATTACAGTACATAGTTATGCCTAACTTTAATACTTGATGAAACTTTTAATATGAGAGTAATAAGTGTTGTTAAAAAACTTTTTCCTTATAAAATTACTTTGAAAACCTTGGAAGAGAATGATATATAAAATTATATATATATATACTAAACATCGGAAAGAAAGCGATGTAATGACGCGTTAAATGCAAACTTTCTCAACTCGATGAAATAGTCGGCGAGGGTTTAAGTGGTACTACAAAATAAGTCCTGCATCATTAATTGCTAACTATAGCAATCGCAAAAATAGTCCTTAAAGTTTAAGCGGTTGCAAGGTAAGTCCTGTAGAATTAATTGCTAACTATAGCAACTTGACAAAATTAGTCCCTAAGGTTTAAGTGTCATTCACAAAGTAAGTCCTTTGAAGCCAATCCCGCTGCATTGCGTCGCGGGTTTCCACACTCGTTTGTACTAAAAAGAAAATAGAGTTCTAGAGTTACCTAGTCAATTATATTTATTTATTTTATCTACAACAAACACGTTAACACCCGTGTTAACTCAAAACTACGACTTTTTCTTTACTAATGCAACTCGATATATATATCCACGTGTCCATGCACCCATTACTATAAATACAAACACAAACACAACTTCAAAGTCATCCCGTACTTTAAAACAAACATCTTTTTAAGAACTTGAAGACTTGAAGCATACAAAAATATAAAAGATGGCAGTCTTTAAGTTGAGTTCATTGGTAACTATGGCCGTTATGCTTGCATGCATGCAGTTAAGTGGCTCCATGGCTCAGAGAACCCATATCGTTGGAGGTGGTTTAGGCTGGATAGTTCCACCAAACGGACCATCAACTTACACCACGTGGGCATCTCGTGAGACCTTCACCGTTGGTGATACACTCCTTTTTAACTTCACCACTCGAGCACACACAGTTGCTGAGGTTGCACAAGCCGCGTACGGCCCATGCAACGTGGCGAACCCTATATCAGTGTCTGCCACAGGTCCCACAAGACTTACCTTAAACGCCCCCGGGACACATTACTATGTTTGTAGCGTTGGAAGTCATTGTCAAGCTGGTCAGAAATTGAGTATCAATGTTTTGGGTGGCACGAGTTCACCTGTGTCGCCACCAACGTCATCTCCTGGACCTTCTCAATGGGAAGCTAGCCCACCATCGTCAGAAACTTTTGCGCCATCTCCCACTGGTAGCACCACCGGCCTCTCTCCCACCGTGCAACCACCATCACCTAATGGTGCAGGGAGGTCTTATGCCGCCTTAGGACCGGTCACTTTGTTGGCTATTGTCTTAGCTATCTTTCACTAGATTGATTATTAGTGATGAGTTATATCTCTGTGTACTTAATTATATTTGTTAAATTTTGTATTAGTATACTTATGTACTTATAATCACATATTGAGATTATTTATAGACCTTTTAATGTATGTTTTCAAAAAAAAACCCGAAATATTAACATGTGTTCATCAACTAGCACATTCTACACCAGTTGATTACAACGATGATACATGGACAAATAATGAGTAATGAGGTTAATGTATATATTGAAACAGTCTCCATTAATCAACGACGCATTCAAAAGTAAACGAATAGATCAACGAAAGTTTTAATTAAGTTGAATACATGAATCCTATGGTGGTTATGGCTTGCAGATCAGCACATCATGCCAGCAAGGGCTTTTAGCTAGTTAGTATTGTATAGCACAGATAGCGCCATGTTTACGTAAGGTGCGTATTGAGATTTGGGGTTAGTCGATCATTCGACTTACCACGTTCGTTAAGTACCCAAAAGTGTGACCTGAGTCACGAGTTGACTCTTTTTTTTTTTTTTTTTTTTTAGGAGAATAGTATTGCCTCTTTCCAAAGGAAATGGCTAAGTATTTATGGGGATGCCTTTAGGGTTGCATGTAACCCTAAAGGCGAATGGCCCAAAATGATCAACGTGATGGTCGTCGAGGGGAGAAATTTATGCATGGTTATAACACTACATCTCCGCGAATGATACAATGACACGTGGTGTATGTTGCAACGACCCTTTCTTGGCTCCCAGGCGTGTCCTTTCCTGGATGTGTTCACCAGGCAAGGTTTACCCAAGCGTAAAGCGTTTTCCAGGCCTATCACCGAATCTCAAGGTTGCAAAAATCGCGAATCGGTAGTGAGGTGGTCGACCCCCTGTAGCTTGTAATCGGTTTAGTCGGGATTAATCGGTGATTAATCGGATTGGCATTTTTGGCAAGTTTTGGGTATTTCTGGGTAGTTTTGGGTATTCCCGAAAAGATTTTCCTTAAAAACATCTTGTAATAGATATAAAGAGCGACTATAAGTGATTACATTTGTTTAGGGTTTCAAAAATAGCGAATCGATGATTAATTGTATTGGCATTTTTGGCATGTTTTCGGTATTTACAGCAAGTGTTGGTATTTTCGGCAAGATTTTTCTTGAAAAACATCTTGTAATAGATATAAACAGTGATTATAAATAATTTATGGCGAGTTTAGGGTATTTCCGGTAAGATTTTCATGTGTTCGGCAAGTTTGACCATCGTTAGCTGTTGTTGACCATGGTTGAACGATTTGTTTGAACGATTTACACAAATCGGAAAGCTCGGTGGCCCAGTAGCACATAATCGGTTATTAATCGGCCTTGTAGACCTTTTTTTGCAACACTGCCGAATCTTAGCCTCATCGGGCTCGTATTAGGCTATTATATAGTGTTTTGGTCTTAGCCAGTTGGGCTGAAGCTCCCATACACTATCAGAGTGCAAATAAAGTGAATGATTTCAGTATCAATAAAAATAAAACTACATGCCAATCACCCTTTAAATAGGAAGATAAGTGTTCATAACCTGTTTTTTTTTAGCAATAAGCAACCAAAAAACCTGACGAAATGCATTAAAACACATTCTACGAAGTGCCATATAAATAAACGCACCAATCCCCAACCCAACCACCACCTTTAAACATATATATATAACCCAAATTAATCAAAATAAAGTTTTCACTTCACACTACTATCTCAAAAACCCCCAAACATATTTTATTTATAAAAAAAAGTAATAACAAATCTGGAGACTAACATACCATCAATTTGGAGGCTAGGGTTTGCAAACCCTAAGACAGAGTCACAATAAAATCAATTACACCTAAACTTATTTTTAACATAAATCCAACATGAAGAAAGATAATCTTCAGGCACCCAATACCGCATAAATATCCAGCAAAATCAAAATATCAAACAAAATCAACACCACCTACAAAAATTAAATGCAACAACGAAATCGTAACCTACTTGACCACCTACAAAAATTTAAATGCAATAACGAAATCGTAACCTACTTGGTTTTGAAGAGCTAATTTAAGCATTTGTATGTGTGTTAGAAGAGTTCTGGAAGATAAAGAGAAAAATCAATGCATGTATTATGTTCAGGAACATGAAGTATGTGGTAGAATCTTGTCTTGTTTATGGATAAAGAGAGAAGGCAAACGACGTTATTTGTAGCAAAACTGCATCCAAACATCTAAGTGAAAATGAAAAGTGACATCTTTTTTATACCCCTTCTTTGGCGATAACCAGCGATTTGCGATTCCATCTATCCCTTAATTCTTTTTTAATTCTAACGGACTTAATCATCCTGATATGTTGTTTAGTCATTAATTGCATTAAGGGTTTTGTTCCATTTCATGCAAATCGCATATCGTTAAACAACCTACGATTCACCGATCGATTACCTTCCCTACGATTCAATTCTTTAATCATGGGACGGTGGTGATGCATATTTGACATATAATTTTCTTTATCGATTTGGTAACTACGTGCATGGTATTTTGAGCTACACCGATCTATACCGTAGCCTTATATCTGAGTCATATATCATTATTAATTATTCATGGGTTGATTTATGGCCGATTATGCTTATAAACCCTAGTTTCTAACTAGGGTTTAATTAATACGTAGCGATTACGTGGTTTGGTACTGGTTGTTTTCTTCTTGTTTCGATTGTGTTATTTTGGTTAGGGTTTGTTTATTTTCGTGTTGAATGGAGGGTGTGCCTAACGTTGATATGGATGCCTCAATGGATTGTAGGCAGCGTGAACCTCATGTGGAGCCGGTTCCACATGATGTAAATCTTAATGATTCTGCTTTTCAAGGGGTATGAATGCCAATGAGGTCGTGAAGCCGGTTTCACATGCGCCTAGTGAACGGACTGAGAGTATTGATGATTCGGGGTTTTGGGATGCTGGGCCTCTTGGTGTTACAAGTATCTTGAATATGCAAGATTTCCCATCTACTGTTTACGGTGTTGATGACACCACTAGGGGTGCTAATCTGCCTAGTGGTGATGGTATTAGTGTAGCTCCTAAAGCCGGCAGGGTATATGTTTCTCCTTTGCATTCGCCTAAGGACAAATTAACCGGTGCTACGCCAATTATTCCATCTGTTGAGGTTAATACATTACCTATGTCGTATGTTGGTGCTACAAGTGGTAAATGTATTGCTTTTCCGGTTGTTGATTATTACGTTCGTAATACATGGGCCAAGTACGGTATTCAAAAGGTTATGATGAATGCGAAGGGGTTCTTTTTCTTTAAGTTTTCCACTCGTAAAGGTGTTGATGATGTGCTTGAAAACGGACCGTGGATGATTAGGAATGTGCCAATTATTCTTAAAACGTGGACTTTGAATACTAATCTGCTTAAAGAGGATTTGACTAATATTCCGATATGGGTTAAATTCCATGACGTTCCCCTTGCTATGTTTTATGATGATGGTCTCAGCCTCATAGCTGCATTGATTGGTAGGCCAAAAATGTTAGATTCTTATACTAGTCAAATGTGCTTGAAATCATGGTCGAAGTAGTTTTGCTAGGTGCTTGATTGAAGTTAAGGCAGATCAGGTCCTTAGGGAGAGCATCACTGTTGAGATACCATTACTTGATGGGACAGGATCTACTATTGAAAAGATTCGGGTGGAATACGAATGGAAACCGCCTCGTGTGATACGTGTAAATTGTTTGGTCATCGCAGATTGATTGTCCTAAATCATACACTTCCTACTCACCTAAACAGATTGTTAATGATGGTTATCAAACCGTCACTAACAAGAATAAGGGTAGGAATGGTGGTCCAAGTGTTCCGGTGTAGGAGGTTTTACTAAAGCGGGTCCTAAATTTAGGTATCAACCTAAAGCGCCTCCTCCGAACCCAAGAAGGTGGATAGTGAGAAGAAGAAAGCCACCGGTGTGGCTAGTAATGCAGTGGGACGAAGATTGTTACATCTAATCCTTTTGCCGCACTAAACACGATTGATTCGATGATTGTGGCAATCCTACCGATGTAGAGGTTTTGGTAATACAATGGATGCAAAGGAGGTTGGATCTCGAGAGATGTAATGTATCATAAGATCCGCTTGTGAGTGATTCAATGGAAGCTAACGCGGTTGGTCCTACCCTATTGTTGAGAAAATTAGGGAGTTTGAAAGGCTTCTTATCGATGGGAAAGCTACTACGATGATGATAATGGTAATCCTATTAAAAGGTTGATTATCGTGGTTATAATAAGGATTTACCGGCTACTTCTTTTACTAAGAGGGTTAACCCATTCACTAAGGTGGGAGAGATTGTGGATTCTGATAGTGATGATGAGGAGGTTGTGAACACCTTTGATGATTCGAGTAACCTATTTGGTGGTGGTCATGATCGCGAGGATGACTATGATGACTATGATTATGATAACTATGCGGATCAGGTTTACGATCTTCCAAGAAATTTGGATGCCTATTATGACACGTATGGTATCAAGCTTCAAGGCCTTGGTAGGAAGTAATGTTAGCTCCATAGGAGTCTAATGTTATAGTTTGAGTAGTAGTTTATTTTCTTATATAGAGAATAAGAAGTATCTTGTTATGTAAGCTTTTCGCCTATGTAACGGGTTGAGATATGAGATTCACCCATATCCTTTGTACCTAAACGTTTTTGGAGTAATATATTTACCGGGTCTTTGACGTTTACCCAAAAAAATACATCCAATCATCTAGCGTCGTTTGGTGGAAACCAAGAGGAAAAAACCCTAAAACGACGCCATTTTAAAACCGTGTAAAATGGAGTTGTTTCACACGATAAATGTATAATATAGTAATTAAGAACAACTTTCAACAATAACTTACATTTTTGTTTAAATAAATCACGTCAAGAAATTGATCGGTTCTACTCGTTTGACCATTTCTGTTTTAGTTAACTTATGAGTTTTGTAAACCATTGAAGATAAACTGAAAACATGATATCTTAACTTCTATATCTATTGAGAAACGTTATATCTTCTTAAACATCCATCTACTTATATTCCTACCATCACATGTCAATCATTTATCATTGAGTGAGAAATTGAGTCATCATCTGAACAAGCCAATGCATAATTGACACACTAGCAGTATACTAGTGCGCTGCAACGACGCGTACCCTGTAATCAAAACTTAGCAACAATATTATTTGATTATATGTTTTTCTTGATAATAACTTTACGTATGGCGAGAATTTTAAGTAACAACTTTTTCACACACTGTTTCATATAAATAAGGTAGAGTACCCGTGCATCCCGATGCAACACTTATAATAGAACGGTAATTAGTAATATTACGAAGTTGTGACGATTGACAGTGAAAGATATTCGCTGGTTAATAAATGTTGTGTAATATTCGTCACAATATTATATAACGTGTAAGAATAGAGTATAATTAATGTTGTGTCGTCTTCCCTTGCTCCAATGATGAAAATTCTGCTTAGAGAAACATTTTAGAGAACAAAAATATAGGGTAAAGAATATAATATGCATGTGAGAGAATATATGTTGTAACTTTAGTTTTATTATTTGTATTTTTTAAATTTTTGTTTTTTTGGTTGCATGGTTTGTACAATATGCAATATTATTTTTATTGATTAACTTAAGAGATGTTTTAATGACATTTAATGGAGGTTGACTATAGCTTGGAAGAAAATTATTTATTCTTAAATGGAATGCATTAATATTGGAGGTTGTTATAACTTTTATTTACGTGCAAGCTATTGAATTTCTATAATAAGCAAGTTGAATTTTCAAGTATTTCTGTTTAAAGAAGACCTAAATGCTTTATAAACGAGTAAGATAAGATATAAAAAGATAAGTAAGAAAATGTTTTCATATTTATTACTATGTCCGTCCCATGTTAAGTGTTCATTTTGATTTTTAGGGTCTTTTTTGCTCAACTTTGACCTTAAATGTTATTATTTGTGTTATATAATACTTGATTCAAAATATATGAATGATTTAAGTTTTAAATGTATTTTTATTAATATAATTTTCATAAAGTATTATATCAAAAATGAAAATATTTACAGTCAATGTTAAACAAAAAAAAACTAAGAAAACGCAAAATAAAATTTTAATATGAGAAGGAAGGAGTATCAACAAAATTTTCTATTCAAATTACTAGACATCAATCAAAAAGTAGATTTTAGTCCTTTAGCAATCACAAAAGGTAGAATTGAAGTTCTTGAGAGCTAAACCTCTTCATTGAATTAGCCTTCCAATTTCATTTGCCCAAAAATTTATAATGTCTTTGGTAGTGTCATTTTCATATCATATACTTCATTGGTCTCAAAATAATTATTCAGTGATAAAAATTACACAGTTTAAGAAAAATATAATAATTATTATTAATTTTTCTCTTTTATTTTTGCAAATGACAAATTTTGTTTTTAACTAATTAATTAATTTCTTATTTAAAATTTGTAACATTACCTTCAACCAAGAGTAATATGTTAAACCCAATTAAACTTCTATCTATCTTTAGTAGTGAATAATTAAATTAAAAATCAAAAAAAAAAAAAAAAAAAAAAAAAAAAAAACGTTGGTTATAAAATTGGGACGATGGGAGTATTATATAACGTATACATGCACGTACACATACAAAAACAACATATTGTATAGTTTTGATACGACGTTAATTTCTTCCTATTTAAATAAATAAATAAAATGATCGAGTATGAACCATAGCTGTTAAGATCCCGATCTTGATCTTAAGATCTTACGATTTGACGATTCTACAAATAAATAACGATCCGGATCCTACGTATGATCTTAGAAAGCTTAAGATCTTATAGGATACCGATCTTGACCACAAGTTCTTAAGATCTATTTCAATCTGATGTTACGTTTCTCGAATCGAAAACTAAAAAACTACAAAGTTATGGATTATCTTTTAATAAAATTTAAAAAACAACATGTGATTTTTATTAAACATTTCATATTCATGATTTAAGACAACATTTTTATGAAACATTCATATAATATTTTGTTTATGATATATAATAATTTATATATTGAAATAATATTACAAAGAAAATAAAAAAATGACATTGTAATAAGATCTTAGGATTTTGATTCGATCTTATGATGAGATTTTACAGAGACAAAAATGATCATAAATAAGATCCCGATCTTAAAAACTTTGGTATGAACAAATATTTGAGCTAGTCATATTTGTAGGCTAAACATAGAAAATTTGAAAGATATTAAGACAAATATGCCATTAAAAAAAATATATACCGCGTATTAACAAGAAAAATAAGGACCGAGTTGATGTACATGTGATGCATGGAATTAGTTGGCCACCTCCACATCAAAGTATCCAACTTACTGTTGTATCGACACCTAACAAAATCTGATGATAGAAAAATAACGTGTTTCGCTTTCGTGATACAGCATGCATGTAAATTAAATCATTTACGCAATCTCATGCATAGGGCTTATGAAATAATCATAGTTGCAAATTTTTGTGTTATAATATTTACCTTTATATTAAGAACATTGATAAATATGTGTCAAAATATTACAGTACATAGTTATGCCTAACTTTAATACTTGATGAAACTTTAGTACGAGAGCAATAAGCGTATTTAAAAAAACCTTTTTCCTTGTGAAATTACATAGTTTGTTTCCTTGTGAAAAAAACCTTTTTCCTAAAAAGAAAACAAAGGTCTAGATTTACCTAGTCAACTCTTTTCATTTATTTATTTTATCTACTACAAACACGTTAACACCCGTGTAAATACAAAACTACGACTTTTTCTTTACCAATGCAACTCGACATTCCACGTGTCCATGCACCCATTACTATAAATACAAAGCCAAACACAACTTCAAAGTCATCCCGTACTTTAAAACACTCAACTTTTTAAGAAATTGAAGTATACAAATATATAAAAGATGGCCGTCTTTAAGTTGAGTTCATTGGTAACTATGGCCGTTATGCTTGCATGCATGCAGTTAAGTGGCTCCATGGCTCAGAGAACCCATATCGTTGGAGGTGGTTTAGGCTGGATAGTTCCACCAAACGGACCATCAACTTACACCACGTGGGCATCTCGTGAGACCTTCACCGTTGGTGATACACTCCTTTAACTTCACCACTGAGCACACACAGTTGTTGAGGTTGCACAAGCCGCGTCGGCCCATGCAACGTGGCGAACCCTATATCAGTGTCTCCACAGGTCCCACAAGACTTACCTTAAACGCCCCGGACACATTACTATGTTTGTAGCGTTGGAAGTCATTGTCAAGCTGGTCAGAAATTGAGTATCAATGTTTTGGGTGGCACGAGTTCACCTGTGTCGCCACCAACGTCATCTCCTGGACCTTCTCAATGGGAAGCTAGCCCACCATCGTCAGAAACTTTTGCGCCATCTCCCACTGGTAGCACCACCGGCCTCTCTCCCACCGTGCAACCACCATCACCTAATGGTGCAGGGAGGTCTTATGCCGCCTTAGGACCGGTCACTTTGTTGGCTATTGTCTTAGCTATCTTTCACTAGATTGATTATTAGTGATGAGTTATATCTGTGTACTTAATTATATTTGTTAAATTTTGTATTAGTATACTTATCTACTTATAATCACATATTGATATAATATTTTTAGACCTTTTTAATCTATATTTTAAAAAAGCCCGAAAAATAATCATGTATTCATCAACTAGCATATTCTACACCAGTTGATCGCAACGATGATCCATACAAATTCAAAAAGTTATACAATTTGTTAATAATGAATCGGTGTGGGTCATTTGGTCGCATAACGCCTACTACAATTGCATTAAGAACACTTATGCAATATTAACTAATTAAATATTGATTGTATCATTGTATGCATTGGAGTGATACTTGAAAAACTAGTCAAATATAATTGATTAGTAAGATCAACTTATCACATGAGATGATTATGGTGTGACAACAGTTCTTCTCAAGTGTAAAAGATCCATGGATATGATTTAGAATACTATTTTGTTGTAACATGGACAAATCATGATTAACGGAGGATAAGAATATAACGCAAACAAGTGTGTAATCAGGGCGGTGCGCGCCTGATTGATGTTACTCCTTATCTACAAGGGAGATTTTTCAGGATTAGACTGTTCGAGCGCTAACAAGTGTTGTTGTACTGCTTTTATAAGCTGTTGAAGCATTATAAAATGTTTGTGTTTGTTTTATTTCTTACGATTCCGTTTGGTGTTCGCAAGAGTTTTATCAGGATAGATAAGCCTGGTATTTTTGGCCTCTTATATGCGCGAATGTCATGTTTTCCTGGAGAATAATGTTTCTCGGATGTTTATGAGGTTTGTAGGTCGATTACGCCTGCCTAGTCGTGTTTCCTTTATGATGGAAAAAGGTTTTCTCAGGGCTTCTATGCTTGACTAATGTGATTTCTCATATTTCATGAAGTAGTACGCGTGTGTGAGCCTTGTAGAAGGCGTGTTGCGTAAGTTTGCGTTGTGAAGTGTATGTCTATCTCCCATAAACCTTGTTGGTGTTAGGAAGTAAATGTCATTTTCAGGGCGAGTTTACTTGAGGAACGTTGTTTATTCTATAAGCTTTTGTAAGTGTTGTTATAGAATATTTTAGTATGTATATCTCAGGGCGTGTTTGCTTTATGATTGCTTGAATGTTTATGTTATCCGACATCGTGTTTGTTTAGGTCCCATACGCATTTATGACGTTATGGACTCTTTGTTTCCTGCCTTGCGAGCCTCTCGAGTGTTTACAGAGATTGTTCTCGTCAGGATGTCTTTGCATGTCCATTTCCATGCCTCGAATGCTTGTGAGGTATTAGTGTTACTCATCGAGAGTGTTTATTCAAATCTCATGAGCCTTTCAACCATTATGTAGTTTTTTTTCTGTATTGTGAGCCTTGTTAATACAAATAAGCCGTAAAAACGTTTATTTATATTTTACGATCTTCTAATGTTTTGTCGATAACAAACGTAAAATCATTCTAACGAAACAAATAAAATATGTAAATGGTTTGAGCAATAGTTTACTAACACACTTACGTTTTCACATAAAATACTAAACAAGTAAAAGTGGTTTTATGATTTAGTAATACATATGTACAACAACTAGTTTTTACATATTGTGTGCAAAACTAGAAGGGGGGGGGGGATTGAATAGTTTTGCCGATTTTACGTTGTTTCTAAAAACTTTAGATTCGATGTTATGTGAAATCGTATGGATGAAGATAAAGTATAGATCTAAGAGTAATGCAAGTAAAGAAAGTAAAGTAAGGGATATAAATGACACAACCGATTTATAGTGGTTCGGCTACAAGGACACATTCCTTGCCCTACTCTACTCCCCGAGTCACCTACTCGAGAGTTCAAGCACTATGTCAACAAACTCCTTCGACTTGGCGGAGAAGCCTTAACAACGTTGCTTACACCTTTTTGCGGTACAAAGCTAAATACCGAGTCCGTAACACGGAGGACCAAACCAACACGACTATTACACAACAACTATGTGAAATATCAAGTAAAAGATCTTTGCTACAGAAATCTTGTGGAGGAACAAATCAATCAAGGACCTCTTGCTTGGATGACTTGTAGAAAGCTCGTGATCTCGCCTTAGAGAAGGACCTATATGAGAATCACAATAGAAGAAAGAAGAACAACTCTCTAGATCAAGTGATCTTTTATTAGAAGAGTGTAAGAATATATGAGAGAGTTAGTAAGAAGAGGGGTGAAGAGAAATGAAGAAACGGCTCTCTATTTATAGGCAAAATCTTGACACTGTTTCATGGATCCCACAGATCCCTCCCTTAAGGGATCCGTCTAGTGTAACACCAGGGATCCGTTGGACGCTCCTCTTTGCCCATGGTTTTTTGGTTATGAGTTATGGGTTGGTCCATGGGTATTTCATTAACTACAATGTATCTAATAGATGCAATGCATCTAGTCAAATGGATATGGGTCAATACCATGGGTTATGGATATGCTCCATGGGTTGTGGTTTTTACCCATCCTAATAAACTTGTTAATACAAATATCGTCATTAAACGTTATTTATATTTTTTCTTTACCTAAGTTTTGTTAACGACAAAAGTAAATTTAATTTGTATAAAAGCTTAAAGCTTGTCAAGTTTAATAGATATTAAAACAAGCTTTTTCAAACAATATATTCATCATTCAAGCATTTACATTTATGATTAGTAACATCTTGATATGACTCTAATCATTATGTATGATAATAGTTTTTAGAATGTGTTAGGTTCTTAAAACCAAACACTACTTAAGTACTTGCATATTTCTAAAATAGAAATACAACATATGACATCATGTGATGCATCATGGAAATCATTGGAAGATTTCATTAGATACTTTGTATGGATTTGTACTCTTCATATCTTGCACAATCTCACTTAGATAGAGTTGACTTTGGCAAGATTTGATATCTTGGTCTGTCGACCCGGCGGTACCAAATTGAGACGCTGGCGGAACCCTTTTAAGGGTTCCGCGGTCCGTCGGCGCTCTGTCCATTTGGCTATAAATAGCAATGTCAAGCCAAGTAGTTTATTATCCTTTCCACTATACTCTCATACATATCTTCTCTAACCTTTCTAACTCGGTTCATATCATATTAGTGATCTCTTTTGTAGCAAAGAAGATCAAGTCACATTCAAGCTTCAACGAAGTTGGAAATCTTGTTTGTTTAGTGTTGTATGATCTAGTGTTGATTCATACTTCATTGTTGTATTAAACCATCATAATCTTGTGAGTGTGAGTGGTTAGTATTTTAGTCCTCAAAATACATTGTGTGTGGGAGTAGTTGTACCCTTGGAAAGAACTCGACATCTAGCTTAGTGTCGGAAATAGTGTGTGAAGTGTAAAGGTTTTCTCCGCCGTGAAAGGAGCTTGTTGACTAGTGAAGTTAAACTCGAGTGTGAGACTCGGGAGTGGAGTAGGCAAGGAGAAAGAGTCCTTGTAGACCGAACCACTATAAACAACTTGTTGTGGTTTGATCATTTCTTTCCTTATTTACTTATTACATATTGCTTGCATATTTCATTAACATACTCAAGATCAATATCAATTGATCTTTCAATAAGTTTCAAAACAAAGTTTTTAATTGGTAAACTATTTAACCCCCCTTCTAGTTTTCTACAAAACTATTACAACAAAATTATTTATTACAACAATTTGTATTAAATGACTATATGTAAATGCTTTACAAAAATAACATGTATCCTTATAATTTTACTTATGATAACATTATATTTGTTATCAACAAAACACAAAGAGATCGCTAAATATTAATAAACATTTTTACGGTTTATTTGTATTAAAAATCCCCCCTTCTTGTTGATGACAAAACATAATGTTATGATGAGTAAAACTTAAGATTAGATGTATGTTTTGAAAGCCTAAGTTTTACTTCTTCCCCCCCCCCTTTTGTCGAAACAAAAAGTTAACCCAACGAAGACATAAAATGTGGAAAAATAGTCCACGTATTGCTAACTCCCCCTAGAATGGGGCGTCAAGTGAGAAAAGTAAAAAAATCCTACAAAGAAAGGGTTAGTAGTAACATGCATAAATAATCTTGTGATTGACGAGAATCAAGATTGGGAGCCAAGGTATGTAAACAAGGCCTTGTAATAAACAACAAAATGTAATGGTACTTATGCCACATACAAGCATGTAAAAGTAAGAACAAGACTTGTTCTTGAAAAATGACTCAAAAGAAAATACTAAAGGTAATAAAATGATTCCTTCCATGCTTGCATAAGGTTATGGATGGAGGTTTTGATGAGTAATGATGTTGATGCGATCAAGAATGAGGTTAAGTATGACTCACATTTCTTCCCTAATCTCTATTGCAATATCCCTAATGGATTGTCAATGTTCACAATGTAAGTGATGTGGGTAATGAGTGCGGAAGTTTTCCGGGTGACTTTGATTTGTGAGATGCGGAAGTTGTGGTGGAAAAGTTTGAAAATACGGATCAAAGTCCGGAATGTTTGGTAGTGGTGGTGGAAAAGAACCTAGATTTTCTTGTAACACAATGGGAGCTAAAGGTGGTGAGGTTTCAAAGTCTTTGAAAATTGTGTTTGGAGAAGTGGGAGGTGTCAAAAAGACTAGTTCTTTTTTCTTTGTTTGTTGAGATCTTGTTGGAGTCTTAAGGAGTTCCAAAAGAGTGACCTTAGGTGGGGATGTGATGGGTGATGAAGTGGGTGTACTTGCTGGTGATGAAGGAGGTTCTATAATGGAAGCATCTTGTGGTGAATGAGTTGTTGGTGATGAACCATTTGATGATGGTTTTGCTAAGCAACAAGGCCGGATGCTAATCCGTGCAGTTTTTCTAGATTTTGGTGGTGGTACTTTGGAAGGTGGTAGGACAAAGTTTTGGATATCTTGAAAAGGGTTGTTTGCACTAGGTGATTCATCTATGTTGGAAGATCTTTTAAATGACATGATGAAGTGAAGTTGAGATTTGATGAATATGCAAGCATTTTGGGAATCCTATTTGAAAAATAATGCATTGTAATGAATGCTTGACCCAAAATGTGGATTAAAATCTAATGATTAGATATGAATTTAAGACATGTGATCATGAGAACACAAGCATTAAATAGCATACTCCCAAAAAAAATAAAGGAAATGATGAAACTATTGAAGTTTTCATCCAAAGTGAGAAAATTAGAAGATAAACTTAGCTTCTGTTTCACGGATCCCACAGATCCTTCCCTTGAGGGATCCGTCCAGCATTAAGGCTGGGATCCGTGGCATCGGTGATTCGAGTGCACTCAAAATTTTCCTTTTGGAAACATTTGTGCCTAGTGTGCCTATATGAAAACCATTTGAGTTGCGGTTATCTCGACTCCTAAAAGAAAAGAAAATAAACTAGAATTGAAAAAGCACACTATTAAGTGAGATAACCCGAGTGCTCTAATTTATTGTTGCCTAAATGAATGTACCAAAACACATATTAGTTATGTGTAGTCGATGGCACCTTTGTTGTCACATAGAATGGCTATGTCACTTAGATGAATGTCGTAGTCAACTAACGCTTGTTTCATCCATAGTGCTTGTTGGCATGCTTTGCCGTGGAGACATATTCGGCTTCGGTTGTTGATATGGCCAATGTCGTTTCTTCTTTGAGAAAAAGATGTTAAACAACATCCCATAAAAGTACATACCCCACTTGTACTTTTTCGGTCAACATAATCACCGCATGGTCGAATCAGATATACAATTGTTTCTACCCCGCACTTTAGGATACCACAATCCTAATTGAGTTGTACCCTTAATGTATCTAAATATCCTTTTGACGGCTTCTAGATGTGATGTTTTAGCATCTTCTTGAAACCTAGCACATAGACAAACACTAAACATGATATCCGGCCGACTAGACGTGAGGTAGAGAAGACTACCAATCATGCCACGATATTTTGTGTTATCAACGGATTCACCGTCTTCATCTTTTGTGAGTTTAGTGTCAGATGACATTGGTGTCCTAATTAGTTTTGACTCTTCTAAACCGAATTTCTTTAATATCTCTTTTATGTATTTAGATCGATAAAGAAGATACCATCTTCTACTTGTTTGATTTGTAGACCAAGAAAGAAACTAAGTTCTCCCATCATACTCATCTCAAACTCGTCATGCATAATTTTAGAGAAATCATCACACATGTCTTGATAAGTAGATCCGAATATAATATCATCTACATATATTTGAACAATGATTATATGTGACTCTCTTTTCTTAGTAAAAGCTGTGTTATCAACTAACCCCATGGTGTAGTTGTGTTTGATTAAGAATGACTTGAGTCTATTATACCAAGATTTTGGAGCTTGTTTAAGACCGTAGAGGGCTTTCTTTAGCTTATACACATGTTTAGGTTTTTCAAAATCGATGAAGCCCGGAGGTTGAGCTACATATATTTCTTCTTTAATAAAACCATTTAGAAAAGCACTTTTGACATCCATTTGATAAAGTTTAAGATCATTAGCACAAGCATAAGCAAGAAGTATTCTTATACGGGGCATAGGTCTCATCAAAGTATATTCCTTCTTGTTGATTATACCCTTGGGCAACGAGTCTAGCTTTGTTTCTAGACACTATACCATTTGCATCTAACTTGTTTTTATATACCCATTTTGTTCCTATTATGGTTTGATTACTAGGTGGGGGAACGAGTGTCCAAACATCGTTAGAAACAAATTGATTTAACTCTTCTTGCATAGCCATTACCCAACTTTCATCTTTTATGGCTTCTTGTGTATTCTTAGGTTCTATGGTTGAGACAAAACAAAACAAGCTACTTTGGTTTTGAACTTGAGACCTTAAGGTTCTTTCGCTTAGCTTTCCTATGACCTTATCTACGGGTGATCTTTGGACTCTTTATATTTATGATTTCATCATTTAAAGGTTCTTCTTCTTCGCTTATCTTTTCTTTATTACAATAGCTTCACTTTCGACAATCTCGCCATCGACAAGAGGTGGAGTAGGTTTGGGTGGACTTTCATCAAATTTTACGTTTAATGACTCTTCAACCTTCATTGTTTCTTTATTTAATATGACGTAAGCTTTGCTATTAGGAGAGTAACCTAAAATATACATTCGGTTGATTTAGGATCAAATTTTGTAAGGTAATCTTTAGTGTTAAGTAGAAAACATTTACTACCAAAGACTCTAAAGTGATCTAACGAGGATTTTTTCCTCAAGTAACTCGTATGGAGTTTTACCTAAAATGGTCTAATTAGGACTCTATAAAGTATGTACGTTGAGGTATCAACGGCATTGCACCAAAAATTTTGAGGTATGGATTGCTCATTTAGCATGGTGCGACTCATTTCTTGTAGGGTTCTATTCTTTCTTTCAACTACCCCATTCGATTGTGGAGTGCGAGGAGCCAAGAAGTTGTGAGTAATACCATTAGCGTCACAAAAGGCTCTAAATTGCACTTCATTATCGAATTCCCTACCATGATCCGTTCTAATAGATACTATAGGACTTCCTAGTTGTATTTGGATTTTCTTACTTAATATTTCAAAGTAATTGAACGTTTCAGTTTTGTTCTTTAAAAATTTAGTCCATGTGTACCTAGAGTAATCATCCACTATAACCAAAGTGTAGTAGTTGCCTCCATAACTTTGGATAGCAGATGTACCAAATAAATCCATGTGTAGTAACTCTAGACACTTAGTTGTAGACACCATGTTTTTAGCTTTGTGACTAGAATGGACTTGTTTTCCTACGTTACAAGCATCACAAAAGTGATGTTCATATTTTAATTTAGGTAGATCTCTTACTAGATCTTTGGATGATAGCGATTAAAGAAGTCGCATATTGGCATGACCCAATCTTCGATGCCATAAGGTCGAAGTATCATCCATAGAAGTAAGACAAAGTTTGTCTTTAGGTTCATTACCAATTTTAATGACATAGACTCCATGTTTCCTAATTCCTCTACCTATGGTGATACCGTTTTTTAATATCTTACTACCGGTTTCGTTAAAAAGTACGTTGCACTTTTTATCACATATTTGTCCTATACTTAAGAGGTTAAAGTTCGGGTTTTCTACGTGACACACATCGTTAATGGTTAGAGATTTGTTAGAAATCGTACCTTTACCAATGATTTTGCTTTTGCTATTTCCAAATACCACATTTCCTCCATTGAAGGATTCATATGTGGAGAATAAATCTTTATTGCCGGTCATGTCCCTCGTGCACCCGCTATCCTTGATTCACTCATCCGGATCTAGGTCGACCTTTACACACCTCGTCATTTGCCATGAGACAAATTTATGGGGTAAAGGGAGTAATCCACTAAACGCTTATACAAAGGGCGAGGTGAGGTCCCTCTCCTCATCCCTAAGGACACTTACAGACACTCATATAAGCGTGACAAACCACACTTATAACAAACATTGAACATCAAACTACAACGATTATAAAAAACAAATTAAATGCTATTCAAGTAGACAAATACTTGAATCTTCAAGTCGTCATAGTAGTCCAAACTTCCAGCTTCAACCAATCACACAAACCGCTCACATTTGAGACAAATTTCTTCATCCTCCTCCTCGCTCATTCCCCACGAACCGCTCACAAATGCCTTTTAATCATCGCGTTTGGGACACTTACTAATAAAGTGGTTTGGGTCCCCACATTTAAAGCAAGCGCGATCATCCCTTGGCTTCTCGTCCTCTTTACTTTTCTGAAATCCTTTCTTGTCGTTTTATGGTTGTTTGATGTATCTTCCTTCCTTCTAAAGAACTTTTTGAAGTCCCTTACCGCCATGGCATAGTCCTCGTCATCACTATCCGAAGAGGAGTCCTCTTCATCTCTTGAGACCTTCTTGGCTTTAAGGGCAAGAGATTTGTGCTTCTCTTTCACTTTTGAGGCTTCGGAATCTTTAGCAAGGACAAACTCATAGACCTTTAAGTTGCCTATGAGTTCATCAAGGGTGAGGATTGTCAAATCTTTGATTCTTTGATTGTCGCCACCTTAGATCTCCACTTGGATGGAAGTGCCCTTAGATATTTCCTAACATGGTTACGACTACAAAAAGATTCATCAAGTGCTTGTAAAGATGTAATTATAGTATTAAAGTTAGCAAAAGAATGATCTATAGTTTCCTCATCCGATATTGAAAAGTGTTCATATTGTTGAACAAATAAATCTATTTTATTGTTTTTCACTTGTTGATTACCTTGATGAGTTATAACTAAAGAACTCCAAATTTCTTTAGAGGTTTTAAGCATGGAGATTCTTTCAAATTCCTTTTTGGGTAAAGCATTATATAAAACCATTTTATCTTCACTATTTTTGGAAAGCTTTTTCTTAATTTCATCGGTGAGTTTATCATGAGGTATGTTAACTAAAATTCCATTTTCATCTTTTGCAGTGGCTTCAAAATCGCCTTCAACAATGATGTACCAAAGATCAATATCTTTAGACTTCACATACGTTTCGAATCTATTTTTCCAATATATAAAACCATTAGTTTCAAGTAGTGGAGGTCGTTGCAAGGATTGCCCTTCCTTGTAATTTTCAGAACCCATAGTGATCGAAAAGTTTTTAAAATACGGTTTACTTTAAAACTTTAATAAACTTAGCTCTTGATACCAATTGTGGAAAACTAGAAGGGGGGGTTGAATAGTTTTGCCGATTTTAAGTTAGTTTCTAAAAACTTTAGATTCGATGTTATGTGAAATCGTATGGATGAAGATAAAGTATAGATCTAAGAGTAATGTAAGTAAAGAAAGTAAAGTAAGGGATAGAAATGACACAACCGATTTATAGTGGTTCGGCTACAAGGACACCTTCCTTGCCCTACTCCACTCCCCGAGTCACCTACTCGAGAGTTCAAGCACTATGTCAACAAACTCCTTCAGCTTGGCGGAGAAGCCTTCACAACGTTTCTTACACCTTTTTCCGGTTCAAAGCTAAATACCGAGTCCGTAACACGGAGGACCAAACCAGCACGACTATTACACAACAAATATTAGAAATATCAAGTACAAGATTTTTGCAACAGAAATCTTGTGGACTAGCAAATCAATCATGGACCCCTTGCTTGGATGACTTGTAGAAAGCTCGTGATCTCGCCTTAGAGAAGGACCTATATGAGAATCACAATAGAAGAAAGAAGAACAACTCTAGATTAAGTGATCTTTGTTAGAAGAGTGTAAGAATATATGAGAGAGTTAGTAAGAAGAGGGTGAGTAAAATGAAGAAATGGTTCTCATTTATAGGCAAAATCTTGCCATCGTTGCAACGGATCCCACAAATCCCTCCTTTAAGGGATCCGTCTAGTGTAACTTCACAATGGATCCGTGGACGCCCTCTTGCCCATGGGTTTTTGGTTATGGGTCATGGGTCATGGGTTGATCCATGGGTATTTCATTAGATACAATGTATCTAATAGATGCAATGCATCTAGTCAAATGGGTATGGGTCAATACCATGGGTTGTGGATATACTCCATGGATTGTGGTTTTTACCCATCCTAACAAACTATTACAACAAATGATTTATTACAACAATTTGTATTAAATGACTATATGTAAATGCTTTACAAAAATAACATGTATCCTTATAATTTTACTTATGATAACATTATATTTGTTATCAACAAAACACAAAGAGATCGCTAAATATTAATAAATGTTTTACGGTTTATTTGTATTAACAATATACATAACTATTTGGCCAAATCGGAGATAAATCGGCTAAATCGGAAAAAATCGGCCAAATCAGGCATATAGTTTCAAAAAATCGGCTAGGTGGTACTCGGCCGCCACGCTACCGCCTAGCGATTTTTGCAACCTTGATAAATAGTGAGCCATTTTTTCATTTTGGGTTGTCACTCCTACACATATTTTCTCCAAGTATTGTAACCTTCTAACCTCAGATCCTAAGGATCTCTCTATGTAGTTTGTATTTTGTTTTTGTGTGATTCTCTAGGTTCCTCTTAAAGGCGAGATCACCACCTCTTAAAGTCGAGCAAGCTCAAGTCCATAAGTTGCCATACTTCGTCATCATCAAGACTACTGAGGTTCTCTTGTTAATAGTTCTTTCTTCCTCCATAGAAGTGTTGTGTCAAGGGCATTAGTGAAGGATGCCGAAAGAGTCAAGACGAAAGCATTAGTGAAAGGTGCTTAAACGTCCGTGTCAAAGGCATTAGTGAAGAATGCAATGGAGTCAAGACGAAGGCATTAGTGAAAGGTGCAAACGTCTATGTCAACGGCATTAGTGAAGAATGCCTGAAGTCAAGTCAGTGGCATTAGTGAAAGATGCTGGGCGTATAATCGATGAGGCGCATCGATATACAAATAGAGATAGGTTGTATCAAGGATATTGATATCCTTGATGATGTTTTAATAAGGAGTGGGTCTCCTTTAGGATAGTTGATGTGTAGTGTTGGGTAGTAGTTCCTCCATTGTAATGGAACTCGTATTTATCCTAATACCGGATAAAGGGTAAGCGACGTTGTGATAGGTGTGGTTCTACCATGGAAGAACCCGTGGTTAGCCTAGTACCGGAAAAAGAGTAGGCGACGTTATGAAGGCTTCTCCGCCATAAGGAGTTGGTGTCGTGTAGTGTTTATGAACTCTCAAGGTGACTCGGGGAGTGGAGTAGGGCAAGGAAGGTGTCCTTGCAGCCAACCACTATAAATACTCGTGTCGTGGTTACGTGCCTCTTACTCTTTATCTTTCATTACACATTTATATATACATGTATCAACGTCCAACATGCACATCCAAATAGATTGACATAAGTCGATATAAATATTTTAAAACGAAGTTTTAATTGGTAAAACTATTCAACCCCCTTCTAGTTTTCCACAAGCCTTTCAGGCGTTACAATATTTGCTTTGTCTGGATGCTTTTTCTAGATCATTGCCACACCTCAAATATTTGTGAGGTCTAGGTGTTACCCTCAAGAGTGTTTGTTCGAGGTCCATAAACATCTCCCGTGTTATGGACTTTTATTATTTTCCTTGTAAGCCTCTCGTGTGTTCTTGAGTTTAGTTTGTGAGGAAGCGTGTTCTGTAATCGCCGTGTATCAATTGATTGAGGCTTAAATGGAACTCCTCAGGAGTGTTTGCTCTGGATCTATAAATCTCTTAAACGTTATAGATTTTTTATATAAGGGTGTGTTCACTTGATAATTGTCATACCTCAGCTGTTTGTGAGGTTAAATTTAAATCCTAGGAGTGTATATTGCAAATTCCTTTTTTCATTCGAGAGCATTCTGCAAGCACAAAGGTTGCTGACGAATTTGGAGCTCATTAAGTCTTTGCAATAGCTAGCACATTTAGTGATTAAATAAATGTAGCAAACTACTGCTCAGGTTAACGACATGTTCTCCTTGGACGTACATGAACCAATATGCGAAATTGTAGTATGTTTGACTGTTCAGGTATCTCTAACATACTTGAGACTGGCATATATTTGAATTCGTTGGCTTTGGGACCATCTTTTTGACAAACTTTCATATGTTTAGCTATGTGTCACGTAAACTAAGTATGTGGATACGAAAGACATGATTGACCTGGTCAGTCACCGACGGGTGACACATTGTAAATGTACACATAATATACAAACATATAGATTTAAAATTGTAATAGTGTGCGAACATGTCGTAATGGCGTATGAGCCTAATTTTATGGAGTATGAGTCTGACGACGTTTGAGCCTCATGACATGTGAGCCTGATGGTATGTGAGCCGGATGTAGTAGCTTATGAGCCTGATGGTGTATGTATAACTTGATTTGATACGATGTTCTTATCGAAATGGCATTTTCGTTATCAGGTTTGTCATGTATGACTTGTATTTTTAAAATTTATGATGTAACAAGAGTTTTGAAATTTTCTAAAGGAATAGCTCCTTAGACTGATATTTTGTTTTGAACGTATAATAAACAATCATAAGAGTAACTAGGAAGTTTTACATTAATTGTCTTTGACTTGTATATTTTACATCATTTCCATGTTACAATTAAAGGGTTGAAATAATTGAAATAGCAAAGTCGTAATTTTACCTAGAGGTAGGATTTCCTTAGTTACATCGCGTGCGTGCAAATGACACGTCATTATCATGCATGTAGTCGGTCGGTGCCCTTTGTCTTCTTGACCAACCATGGTCCGCCTGTGTTGATTCATTTTCCTCTCGCTCATCACTTTATCGACTTGGATATTCATCTCGAACTATGGCGTATGAGCCCGATCTAGGGCGCGTGATCCGTGGGATGACTTTCAAGTCGTGTAATGGTATTTCAACCAGATGTGAGTCTTTTTCCGGGTTTTTTGTGGTTGTTGCAAAGGCCGATTAGTTTCGGCTTGTATGTTTAGTGGTAGGTGGTTTTAACCCATACTTGGTATTAGTGCGGGTGTAAGTTGGTGTTGGTGTTGGGTTCTTTGAATTTGTGCCTGGGTTGGGGACACTGGGATGAGTTTTGTAGGTGTTTGAAGATGATGTCGATTTATTTGGTGAGGTTAAGCCTTTGAGGTTGGTGTTGGACCGCTTGGGGTTGTTTCGTGTCGTGCTTCGTGCTTCGTCAAGCCGTTTTAGGTCGCTTTCGAGTAGGCAATGATAGCGCCATTGGTTTATTCGGTGAGTGAGTGGGTACGATTTTGCCTATGTCGAGGTCCTTATGAGTTTTGTGGAGTTTCTCGATGAGTTATTGTTTCCGATGAGCCTCGTGGTTGAAGGTGGTTGTTTATTGTTTTTACGATGGTGAAGTTTTTCGTGTTTCAGAACGAAAAACAAGGTTTCGCATGTTTGCCGAAACAAGGGTTTTATGGGAAGCCTTTGTTTACGGGTAAGGATGACTTTTCGATGACGGAAAAGTAGGTTAGCGGGTTTTCCAACGCCAGAAGCAAAAATATTTTACGTTTTGCTTGGTTTACCCGTTACGGATTATTTGATCATAGTTTTGTTAATCGGAAAAATGACGATCGTATAGCCCTCATGGTGCCATGTTTACGTAAGGCACGTACGGGGTTCGGGGTTGGTCGATCGCTTGGCTTCCCTCGTTCGGCAAGGACCTCAGTGTGATCGAGTCACCAATTGACTCTTTTTTTTTTTTTTTTTTTTTTTTTTTTTTAAATTCATAGGAGAATAATAGTCTCCACTTTCCAAAATAAAATGGCTAAGTATTTATGAAGATGCCTTTAGGGTTGCATATAACCCGTAAAGGTGATCTAGTGGCCCATAATGATCCCACGTGATGGTCATCGAGGGGAGGAATTTATGCATGGTTATAGCACTACTCCATGAATGAGGCATTGACACGTGGTGTCTGTTGCAACGACCCTAGCTTAGCTGCCAAGCGTGTCCCTTGCCCGAATGTGTTCACTAGGCAAGGTTTACCCCAACGTAGCCTGACAAAGCGTTTTTCAGGCTTGTCACCGAATCTTAGCCTCGGTGGGCTCGTATTAGGCTAACATAGAGTGTTTGGGCCTTAGCCGGTTGAATTTGAAGCTCACGACGCTATGAGAGTGTAAATTAGATGAATAATTTCGGTATCAATAAAAGTAAAACTATATGCCAATCACCCTTCAAATAGGAAGATAAGCATTCAGAACCTTTTTTTGCAAGAAGCAACCAAAAACCCGACAAAATACATTAGAACACATTCTATGAATGCCTTACAAATAACCGAACCAATCCCCAATCCAACCACCTCCTTTAAAAATACATGTAACTCATATTTTTGACATTCTTTTCCAGAAACCCTAATTTTTTCCAAAAATTAGAAAAAAACGAAAATTATTAAAATTAACAACAAAAACACCAAACCCATAAATTAATTCATATAAAATTTTCACTTCACACTACAATCACGGAAACCCCCAAATATATTTTTTTTATATAAAAATTAAAAACAAAGCTAACCAATAACATACCATCAATTTGGAGGCTAGGGTTTGCAAACTCTAAAACACAATCACGATAAAATCACTTACACCCAAACTTTTTGTAACATAAATCCGGCATAATGAAAGATAATCTCCGCACCAAATACCCCATAAATTCCAAAGAAATCAAAATATCCAAAATAATAATAATAATAAAAAATAATAATAAAAAAATACCACCCTCAAAATATTAAAATCTTATACACCATGAAAAGTTCGAAGATAAAGAGAAAATCAATGTCGATTATGTTCGGGAACATGAAGTATGTGGTTGAATCTTGGCTTGTTTATGGATAAAGAGAGAAATGACGAGCGTTGTTTTAGCAAAA